>JBANCV010000071.1:0-101723 GCA_037040105.1 Amiota albilabris | reverse complement strand
ATACTCACACAAAGATGGCGGCACCAGAAAATGCCCTGCCAGAAAAGTTCGGAAACTTTTAACACACACCTTGTACATATATACTCGTATATGAATACACTATTCAACAACAAAAACATCTAGAAAAACAAGGAAGGCCATAGAGAAAATATGAATAAAAACATATACATGTAGATAGGCAGAGAGAGAGAGAGAGAGAGAGAGAGAGAGAGAGAGAGTTTGAACCAATGAATCTCATTTGAATGTCCATTTTAAGGTAATCATAGCTGCTAATTCGAATAACGATGGATCGTTTTCACACCACGTTTACTCTTAATGAGAACAGTGCGGACCGAACAAGCTGTAGCCGCTAAATAGGAGAGCATTGAAGATGACCCAAATGAATCAATTCGTTGCAAATGGTGTTGTGTCCATCCACTTTATGGTAGATTATATGAAAGGATCTTGGCTTAAAAGTTTTTGAGATGCAATTTGTGCAGAAATTAAAGCCAAACGACAATGGTATGCGATGCCAATTCGACCAATGGGCTGAAGCACAAATTGACATTGATCTGGACTTTCCATACAAAATTTTGCTTATGTCGAAACACCATTACATCCACAGAAAATTACTGTTTGGTGGGCTTTATGGGCCAGCGGAGTCATTGGTCAATATGCCTTCAAAAACGATGATACCGAGATGTGATTAGAAGTTTATTCGTACCTCGATTCCAACCTAATGGAACCACATGTCACACAGCGCACGCTACAATTGATTTACACAGAGAAACTTTTGATGAACAGATAATTTCACGTATACTTATAGACTTTATTTAAGCATTTGATTTATTATATATGTTTATGGGGACTATGACGCTAAATCGAAGACCAATGGCTTAAGAACTGAGAGATTAACAATATTTAATCACAGATGGACTTAGCTTAATACGAGATTCTTCTTGTCAAACTGATTACTACTGACTGGGAATCCCCGATGATGATGATCATGATTATCTCTTATAGGTATGACAAATATTCCAATAAAGTAATAATAATAATCAAGCTAGTGAGAAAGGTACATACAATGTTATAACGATTCTAACCTTTGAGTCAGCTTAGTAGATATCAGAAAATTATTACTACACATCACAATCTGATATCCATTTGCTTGAAAATAAGAGTGAGGTGTGTCAACCAAAGAAACTAAAGAGGGAAAAAAAAACACGAAATATTCAAATAAAAATTGAAAATAAGAAGAAGAAAAAACCAAAGAAAAGACAAGAATTTTGTATATTTTTTCTCTTTTCTGAAATGACACTCAAAATGGGAACACTTTCACACATTTCGAAACTGAAAACCTCAAAAAAAAAAAAAAAAATGAAGAAATGAAAAGGAAAAAAAGCAACAAAATAAACAAAATCACAAAAAACAACCTGAGCTTGAAGCTTGTTAATGTTCTTTGCACGTTTATACTGATTTGTTGATTTGGACTCTTCGTTAGCCCCTTGACCCTCCTGTATCTCGAATACCGAATACAACAACATGAAAAAACATGTTTGACATCATTAATCAAAGTAGAAACAACAAAACAATAATAAAATCTGAAGTGAAATGAAGTGAAAATATATACTACAATACAATATATTGATAAATTTCCAGACACGATTCTTCTTTTGATAAAACGAATCAATGAAATGAAATGAATGACAAAATATATAGTCGTCGTCAATATGAATTCGATTGAAATGGTAAGAACTATATGATATGTTATAATACATATCAATGCATGCATCAAATTTAACCAACCAACAAGGAATCAATCATTCATTCAGAGGCTCTGAGTTTAACAATTGACTTGATATAATTTCAAATTGGGTCAGATTTGAAATTGGCGAGAATTGTGAATTTTAATTTACCCCAAGAAGAACAATGAAATTGAAATTGAATAAAAAGCCAAAGGCAATCAAATCGCACTAGCATTTATGATAGAGAAAAAATTCCATACAAATTTTCTTCCACAAATCGCAAATCTTCATTCATATCTCGAACAAAAATATTCGCACCTGCAATATTCACTTGCAGAATATTTAGCACTCTTTCATTGTAAAATCATGTAGATGTCAAATGAAACAATGGTTGCATCACAGCACCTGCCAAATTTACTTTTCATTGTCGAATTGAATTGAATAAAGCAGTGAAAATAGTAATGGTAAGCAAACAAATATCAGTCCAAACAACATTCATGGGGAAGCTGTCCCTCGGTAATATTAAAATGTTGCATTATTCTACCATAAAGCAGCACTATCAAATATATCGGAGTGCATCTGGACCGGAGGCTTATCTGGAAGCCCCACATTAGCAAAACAAGTCCAAGTCGAACGTGGAAAATTTTTTGAGCAACACTAACAAGTATCCACTTGGCAATTAAATGCGCTTCTTAGACTTAATTTCTTACTCAAATATGGTAGTCTCTTAGACCTAAGAAGATAATAGATATCCTCGATTCCGTTAAAGCAGGAGGAAGTGTATTGTATCACAATACCTAAAGCTGCAGTTAGACATGATTGAGGTCAATTCTCAGAAACTGCTCACAAGTGTGCCTTAATGACACAGTAAGCCCAATAAGTGAATCTCTGGATTACTTAGGACTACATCTTGAACGCCCTGAAGACAAGAACCATGTATTGGCAACTTAGCTTAGAAAACAATATAGTCCTCTAAAAAGTGATACTGAAACCAGTGTGGACATATGCTATGCAAATTTAGCGCACTAAAAGTAATTCCAACATATCTTAGAAATACTTCAAAGGTGTCAAAATAAAAGACGCAGAAGTATTGTCAATACTCTTTGGTATGTGACAAACTACCTTATTCTCAAAGATCTCAATATACTTTTTGTTATGGACGAACAAGGGGAAATCCCCCAAAAATATATTTGTAAAAAGATTGCATAGTTCAGTTTAGTATATCATCATCATCATAATGATCTAATGCAGCTATGAAAATAAGGAAGAATCAGAAAGCATTCAACACATCCTATGTGACTGCCCTGTTTTTTTTTTGGAGACGAACCCATCTACTCTAGGAGCCTTTCTTTGATAATTTGGGCAGTCTAAAAAAATTACCACTGAAAGTGAGCCTGGTTTTATTTGTGGACTCTGAGGGAAACCTCTTAGATAAACTTGGGATTACACAAGTATAATGATGCATTAGATGTAAGATTTCTGGGTGAATTCGCGCTCTGTCACGAGCGGGCTACATATCCAATCCTATACTAAGGCATTTTTTTTTCTCTTCAGTTCTCAATTTGAATATTTTTTTTTTTTTTTGTGCTTATTATTTTTTATTTTTGCAATAAATTTGTACTTTAATTTTATTTATCATATTTAATATGTATTGCACTTTCTCTTGTGTTTATTATTTCGACAAGTATTGTATTCCCTCTCACTCTCTCTCTCATTTTATTGACTTGACTTTTCCTTTTGAATACATTTCCTCTTATTTAATTTATTTCTATGCAATTGAATGTTTAAAAGGCATGAAAATACTGCATTTTAACGCTTAAAATAATATTAGATGGTACACTCTCTTTCGATTCCGTAAAGTATCTTTATTTTTTTGTGTTTTATGGTAATTTTATTTCAGCACTTGTAACAACACACTGACTGCACAAAAAGATTCAATCAAATCAACATTGCACACTGGTACTAACTACTCTTGTCAAATACTTGTATACAAATATCATAGAATTCAATTTGTATCTTATTATAGATACAATAATTTATAAAGTCTTATACTCGTACGTATGTATGTGTGTATGTTAAGTATGATGATTATCTTTGTATCTTGAGGCCCTATTGCCTTTGTTGAATTGTTATGGCATGCATATTTGTTGTATTTAGTTTTAGATTTTATTCTTTAGTACTTATTTTTTATTGTATTTTTGCCTTTTCTACAATTTTTGTTTTTGGTTTAATGTTTAGCTTATTGTTGTTTGCTTGCATTGTTTTGGTTTGTTTCTTTTTTCTTTTCTTTCATTTTTGTTTTTATTTCATTTTTTTTTTTTTTTTTGGCGTAATTTAAAGCGCCATGGCCTAATGGGTTGCTTAAAGACCCACTTTCTTTCTTCTCTTCTATACACATTCACACACACACATACACATACACATACACATACACTGGTACAGAGGCAGAGATAGAAACAGATATGAGTATCCACAATAATGGTATTTTTACTTAGTGTGTAGCATGTATTTGTTTTTCCAAACGTGATCATCATCATTACCATTAACATTATCATTTAGTGGCCTAGTTAAGACTTTGACCAAGTTGAAGAAAATGTAGAGCAAGCGTAACGAACCAACCATAAGTGTATGTGTATGGTATATCTATGTGTGTTTGCAGGTGGTGGGCATGTCCGGCACCAAAATTTTATTTTTATGGATAATTTCCTACAATATTTCTTTTCAAATTGCATGCTACAAATTCATTAAGACATTCATACTACAAGCAACCAAACATTATTCTAGGTTGTATCTTATATCTACAAATAATGATAATGATGAAGAAAAATAGTATAACATTGTAGTATCAAATATAGATACAATGGATCCTCCCACAAAGGTCACCTGACACACTGATCGTTAAAATATTTTAGTCCGGTTCACTTTTCTTTTAGAGTTTCATTCATTCTCGAAAGTATAACAAGATGTTGATATATGTTTTTCTTAGCTTAAGAGACATTTCATTGTTCTAAGGAAATTAGTTTTTACAATTGTAAAGAAATCGGTAAAGACAATAATCTAAATGAGACACTCTCAATGTTTTGTTTTGCCAACCGATTATGCCAGATTTCATTGTAAGACTTCAAAAATTTCTATTCCATTCTATTTTTGTTCTGTTGTATACAATTTCCATGCTTTGTTGCATTTCAGAATCAAATGAGAAATTTTTGAAACAAAAGACTTAAGCGACAAACTTGCTGTATCATTTTCCATTCTAATTATTATGAGTTGCTATGTAAAACGAGTATAATCGCTCTGTTCTCTAGATACTTGATATTTGCACATGTTTTCCAGCGGTATTCTACAACAAAAAATACAAACAATAATAATTACAGTCATTTCAGAACAGTTGATAAAGAAATAACCTTCCTCTTGACTATATGCACTGCATAATGTTTTAGAAATCCATAAAAGAATGATGAATGAATGTTTGGTAAGAGAGATATGATGATGTACGAATATTTAACAGAAATTCGCTTGTTATTCATAAATTAATTAGAATATATGTATCATATATCAGTATTAGCATGGTTAAAGAGTGTATGGATTTTTGTGACTTTTTTTCTCCTAAACAGCTAGACTAATTTTGATGAATTTTTTTTTTGTTGTACTTATGCGGTCACCTACATGGTTCTTAGTAATAGTTGGACCCAGTAGATGGCGCTGTTGTCGAGATCTAAGTGATTTTTCACCAATTTTTTAACATTTTTTTTTTTATCTAGGGCAAGCCGATTTTAAAAGTTTTCATTAAACCAACATGTGAATAGTAATGAATCGAGATGCATACTTATATTTTTTTTTCATTTTCAAATCAGAATTGTTGGATCCAATCTTTCATACAAAGCTTAGAGGCACTTTTTTATGTTTTTGTCAAACATCTCAGATAATAAGTTAATATTAAATCAATGAATCAATCCTGCTGGACACATGCGTCGTCTAAAAAGGCAACACATTTTGGAGCTCCCGTTCCAGTTCTCGCTGTAGTCATCCTCCAATGATTCCTTAGGATATCAACCCGATAAAATAAATTTTCTTAAAATTCGTCTACTGTCTTCTTTTGATTGATAGATTACATTTAAAAAAAAAAAAATATTACAAAAAAAATAAAAATAAATGTTACAATATATCAACTGAAGAGAATTTCACAATCCCAGTTAGTATTCCTACATATAGTATTACTTGATGAGCATATCAATCAACACACTCTAATTTTCATAATTTTATTTCAACATCTTATCAATTTCTGGTTATTAGTTATTATTGCCATATTCTTTATCATAATTTTATTTCAATATCTTATCAATTTCTGGTTATTAGTTATTATTGCCATATTCTTTATCATATACGCACTATCATTTTCTATCATCTGATCTATCAGAACATCTATTATCACACACAACCTTCATCATCATCATTTTTATTATTATCATGCTTATCAACAACCATCATGATCACATCATTACCATCATCATAATGCTCTTCAATTTAAACATTTTCATGCTTATCATTCTCATTCTCATTCTCATAAATATAACCAAACTTCATCATCATCCCAAAATGGAATCATCACAACAACACCTATTCTCAAACTTTTCATCTACCAGTAGTTAAAGTATAAGGCTAATCATGAGTAAGATATATACAGAGTACCAAGATATTTATCATTTTTGAATATGTTATGATAGTTTCACATTGTACATCAACATTTTGACTTTAAAACAGAGAGAATAATGAAGGATGGCCAGATGGTGAGATGGTGAGATGCAAAGATGAAGAAAGAGAGTAAATGAATGATGAAGCATTTTTCATCAATGCGTGTATCTCTGTATCTGTTTATCTTTGTATCTATCTATTGAATCGTTTGCTTGTTTGTTTGTTTGTTTGATTGTTTACTAAATTTTTCAGAATGTGTCACTTCTTGAAAGTAATACACATATTCTTTTTTGTTCTCTTTTATTTTGTTTTGTATTTTTTATTGTATCATTTTCTTCTTTTATTTTTGGGACATGAACAGCTTTTGTCATTCTTTATACATACATACATACTCGTATATCATTATCAAATGTATCTAACATATGTATTAAGTGATTTGATCTTGGCGCTGGAATTGGAATTTATGTTATTGAACGGTTGTCTAACTTTTTGGTGTTTCTATTCTTAGCATTAATTTCCATTAGCATGTGAGACTTAATTGGTCTCATATTTATGTTGAATTCTTTCTTTACAATGAATCTGTCTTTGTTTTATCTAAATTCCTTAACAATATTTTAATTTATCTTTCACTTAAGTGCTTATTAAATTCGGCCTCATTTGCTAAGTGTATTGTGCATCGAAAACAAATAAACATATTGAAAATATCGTTAATCTGATCCAATCCAATCTGGTTAGATTGTTGTGGAATAAGCTAAACTGTAGAAAGTTTAATTAGGTTCCTTTTGTTGTTTAATGTTTGTATTGTTCTTCAGATTCTTTTTTTTTAATGTACAATAATATTAAGCCCCTTCCCTTTGATAAGATCAAATGCCTCCTCCCAGCTAAACAATACACCCTAATAGAAAGGTATATATATACATATAAAATGTGAACCAACCTTCTTCGTCCCACATGGAAACAATATGAATTCATCAATGGAAACGAGCAGAGCCCCTATATATGGCAGATATCCCAATATTTCACTCCGCTCAATCACCATCACTACATATGCGGATGACAGTGTTATTCTCATAAATTCTTACTCGGCCCAAGAAGCATAATAATCAGTAAAGGATTCTAGTTGCCAAGATCACATGTTTGAGCACGCTATATAGGGCTGATCCTAGACAAGTGCCTGACTGGTTGCAATCTACAGACAAGTAGTGGCTTGGACTTATGCGTTACAAAACAGGGATGCCACTGTTGCCAGCAACATAGAAGGGATTCAAGTCTGCCAAACCAAGGCAGTAAGCCGCATAACTGGGCATCCCTGGTTTGTGATATATTCTCATATGACTTGAGAATGCCCACTGTGTGTGAAAAATTTTTTCAAAGCTGCAATTGACACCAACAGTTGCAACAAACTGATCCAAACTGTCTGGCGACGACCCTTACCCATGGCTTGCGGAATTGTAAACTAAAGAGGATCCAACCTTATGACCTTCTAAGCAAAAGGTTACCAACCAAATAAATGTTCCTTGCATTATAATCGCCCCTACGTCACTATTCTATATAATCCTATAAACATTTTAGTATGTGAATTCGTTTCATATATTTTATATGAAATTTTTTATAAATACATTTATATATTTTAATAATTTAAACAATAATTGATGATAGTCCATGTTACAATATAAATAAAATGCTAAGAACTTTTCGTGTATTTCAAAGTTGAGTAATTCATTGATCGATTTATAATGCATTTACTGTCTGGAACCTTCAAATTATCGATTTATAATTTATTTATTGCCTGAAACCTTCAAATTAGTTAAAGTTCATTTTTCTTATCCCCAGTTTTACAAGATTTCTCTAAATTTTCTTCTGTGTTTTTTTTTTCTTTTTTTTTTTTTTTCTTTGGTTGTTTTGGTTTTAATTAATTAAGGTTCTATTTACCAATTTCGTTTCTTTTTGGTCTCTTCGTTATTTTCTTATGAGATTTCTAAACAAAAAAAAAAAACAAAACTCTTCAGCTTTAATCTTGTATTGATATTTAACGAATTCTTTTCC
Organism: Amiota albilabris; assembly: GCA_037040105.1. Lineage (NCBI taxonomy): Eukaryota > Metazoa > Arthropoda > Insecta > Diptera > Drosophilidae > Amiota > Amiota albilabris. Next base: position 93,261 of record JBANCV010000071.1, on the reverse strand, counting down.
TACTTTCTTTAAGCTGAAATTTTAGATCAATCGATACTTCCGACATTGCCGCATTATAATTGCGATTGGTTTCGCTGCTAAAGAATTAAAGGGTTTTCTTGAGTCGAAAAAGAAAAACAAAAAGGCCATTAAGAGCGCATTGCTGACTTTGTAGGCTTTGACTTTATATTATAATAAATAATATGCCTAGCAATATTAATAATGATTTTGATGATGATGATAATGTTGATGATGATGATGATGATGATGATGATTATAATGTATACAATGATGTAGTCGATGCCAGTAACTGCAATAAATTAACACATTTACGCTGCTTAAAAGCTTATAGAATAAAGATGCTCCAAAAAGAAGATGAAAAAAAAAGATACTAAAAGAAGCCGCACAAACCAAAATAAAGCAAAACAAGAAAAAAATATATGAAAATATCAAAAAATTAAGGTCAACAACAACAAAATGTTTCAGAATAAGAGACTCAAAAGCAACGTAGAAAAATGAAAACTTATTTATTGTGCTGTTTTCTTATCCTATCCTATCCTATCCTATCCTATCCTGCAGTGCAAATCGCAAAACAAACCTAAGGCAAATGTGTTATTTGTACTCGCAACCCTGTCAAAAACATTAGTTTTCTGAACTATAAAATTTGCCTGTATCAAGATTTGATTCTGAAGAATATTTTAGCTATTTATCCATAAAGGGATCGCCAGGTATCAAATGGCCAGTATCGTAATCACCGTCAGTAATCAGAATTCCTTTTAACGAGAAGGACATGCACAGACATCCTGAAGTCTCATCAATATTTTTTTTCAGCACACAGGTATAAAATTGCTTATCCACACCTGGAAAAGCTTTCTACCTGATAAGCAGTTAAAAAAAAAAAATAACAATCTGCACACGGCTACGAATTGGGTCACCCTAGCGTCATCACCCATTACATCTTCTAAATGGGGAAATGCGCCAGTCACGAAGAAGTATCGGGAAACCTTCATCATTCTTTTTCCTACTACAAATTCAAAAATAGAAAAGATTTTCATTCTCCTTCCCAAAAACTTTCATCAGGAATAAGATTGTCATAAAATTTCAGGTCACGTCCTGTATCTCCTTTTTTGAAGATATTGAACATCTCTCAATTCACCGTTTCGATTAGAAACTACATAGAATGTGCTTCAAAATATAAGCACTCGCACACGATTTAATTTGTGAACTAAAATGCAGCAGAACGTTTCAATATTAGAATTCAGAAAAATTGAAAGCAACTTATCTGTTTGGTAATCCATTGCAGCCATGCTGGACTCATGTGAAGTAATGAATGCCTCTCGCTTATTAGGAAAGTTCAATGATTGATGATAATTATCAAGTATGTATTGGTTAAATATTAATGATTTCGAAAATCTACCAGTCTACTGGATTCAACGTATAATGAACTCATGAGATTCATTTATTCTTTGAATATAATTTTTGCCAAAAGCAATAAAGTGAAAGATGAAAGATGAAAGGAAGAAAGAATCAATTCAAATATACATACGTAATTACTACAATTGAAGAAAAAAAAAAAAATTAATTGCCTTCTTTTTTATCTTTTCCATTGTTATATTCATTTAGTTGAATTTTCTTTTATACATTTAAATTGTAATTGAATTTCTTAAATTGTAACTAATCTCAATTTGAATTTAGAAAATTAAAATACAATATATAAATAGATCGTTGCTTAAGTCTTTTGTTTTGAATAGAAAAATTTTCTTCATTAAGAGATAGAAAGGCTTTTAAGAAAAACAAAAACAAAAACACCAACCTATGGCCTGGGGACCACCAAGACTGCATGAGAATTAACATTAGTTAGATTCTGCAAAATAAACCTACTCCTAATAAATTCATAATTAATATCCAAAAAACCCATGTATTATTTTTATCGGTCAATTTCACTATAAATGCTTCGTCTATAACCAAATCGATTTGAAAATTTTTGTTAGAGAGAATGCAGAAAAGATTCAATGCCAAGAATGCATTTAAAATAAATTGAGTTTGATTATTTCAAATGTATGTTAAAATAATAATTTCATATCTTTCATTTCTTTACAATATCTGATTGTCTTGTAACCAATTCCAAATCTAATTCTACAAAAGTTTTGGTTTATAAAATTATGATGAATTTGAATTTGATTTTTGTACTGTTTTTCATTTGATTTAAATTTATTTTGTGACATGAATGAAGTTTAAAATTGCAGTTGATTGCTTCATAAACAGTTTGAAGAAACTTTGTCTTTGGGATACCCTTTCCGTCGTCCATATGTTGTGATCACTGTTCAAACTTGACTAGGACTACACACACTGCAATACATAATTCAAGAATACAAACCATCAGATCTCCTCTAATATGCTACAACTGAGAACATTAAGAGAATCTAGAAATACTCGTTCGTTTATGAATCATTGTAACTTATATTATTGATTATCTTTGCTGACTATGAAAACTTAAAAGACTGGATGGTTCACTCACAAAACATCACGTTTTTAATTTTTCTTTTAGAAACTAGGATCAAACAATTTTATACAATTTCCAACAACAAAAACCCCATGCAATTCTTGGTGGAACCTTTATACGTGGGTAGTCTTTAGTAAATCTGAGAGATCACTCTCCTAGCATCGATTTTTTTTTTTTTTTTTTTTTTTTGAAGCATAGATCATCATTAATCTGATGTTGAAGTCTCAATCTTATCGGCCACGCGGTTTTATTTTCATTGTCAATTGAAGCAACAAACTTTTGTTCATTGGAAAATATGTAAAAAACTGAGTTTCGTTTGGTGATTAAACACTTTTATTTAAAAGGCTTAGCACCGAAAGACATCAGGATGACCAGTGAAGGTTGCCACCCAAAAAGCGACTGAAGAAATTCACGACATCATTTCGACGAATGAATGTGTGTAAAATATTTGAGACCACTGGCATATCGTATGATATGGGGTAATGGTTTCAAATTTACACGAAAAATGGGTTATGAAAAAAGTCTCGGCAATATGGGTGCCACATTTGGTCTTAGTAGAGAATAGACACAATCATATGGTCGACTCTAAGGCTGTTCTGGCACTGTTCCGTCGCAATCCTGAGAAGTTTCTGCACCGATACATTACTGTAAACAAACTATGAATACCTTACTATGCTCCAGAAACAAAGGAACAGTCAATTCTGGAATTGAAAAAGCTCCAAAGAAGGCAAAATCCATTGGCAAAGTGATGGCCATGGTTTGTTTTTCGGATGCAGAACAGTCACTTTGGAATTGAAGAAGCTCCAAGGAAGGCAAAATACATCGCCAAAGTGATGGCCACAGTTTTTTTTTTTTTTTTTGGATGCACAAGGAATCAAATACATCAATTACTTGGAAAAACAAAAAAAAAATAACTGCAAGGGCTATTAGGCATTGTTATTGTACGAATAGGGTGAAGAAATCAAAACAAAACATCCTCTCTCATCAGGACAATGTACGGATGCACACATGTACAGTTTCGATGGTCAGAGAATTCTATTCATTTACTGTATTCATTAGCATTGGCCCCAGTGACTTCTTTTTATTTCCAAAAAAAAGAAAAATGGCTCTGTGGACGACGTTTGATGTGTGTCTGAGTGAGTGAATATATTTTTTGTAATAAAGTCATTAAAACTAAGATAGAATTGTATTGCTCCTCTCTATGCATGTGAGTTAGTTTAGAATTAATTTTTCATCATGATAAAAGAACATAAAGTGACACAAAAGTTGTTAAGCATAAAAATAAATAAAGTTCGTTGCCTAAGTCTTTTGTTTTTTCATTTTTATTCTTAAATACAAAGTTTTTCCTGTCTCTACCATCATTATTATATTTTTATGTAATAATTCTTAAGCATTGCATAATTTAGTTATGTTCTTTTTTTTTTTTTTTCTTGTGCTTTTTATGATTTTATGATTCAGCAGACCCAGCCAGACCGGACCACACCATACCACTTCAGACCACAACACCAGACCATCACTCCAGACCATCACTCCAGACCATTTATGCAATATTCGTTTCCGTTCTACCAAAAACCCTAAACTAAACTAACATAACATAACAGTTTTTTCTATTCGTTTTCCTTCATTAAACATAATAATGTCGTCGTAGAACAACAAGTGAAAGACAATTACAGCAACTACAACAGCAACAACAACTGGGAATAGCGTGTTAAAGCTGAACAGAATAAAAGATACGAACAGAAAAGAAAATATAATTAAATATAGTATCTTAATGAAAAAATAATAAAACTTTAATTTAAACAATGTCAAATTTTGATTTTATGATTAACCATGAATCCACTGAATCTACTATTACTACTACCATGGCCATTTGATTAAGTTGAGTGAAGTAAAGTAAAGTAAAGTGAAGTAAAGTGAAGTAAAGTGAAGTGAAGTGAAGTGAAAACTAAATAAAAAGAAAAGTCGTAAAAAGAAAAGGAAGGTAACAATGGCAATACAACAACTCAACATTCATTTGAACTTTTTTTAATGCGTTTCTCATACACACACACACACACACACACACACACACACTCATACACACACATACATATCATATACAGTTACACAGTTGCCCACATATATACCCACATACATAGTCTGTTACTATTGTATACACTACTAAATACTTGGCTAATGAATTGGGTGACCATTTGGTGATTGTGATGGTGATGGTGGTGGTAATAACGGTTAATTGCGTTAATGACTTTAACTGAGAAACTGTCCGACACACAGACGGATAAATACACAGCAAGAAGAAGAAGAAAACGAAAAACACATAAACAGAAACAATAAAATACAATAAATACAAGTATAATAAAATAAAACACGTAGAGAAAGAAAGAAAAAAATTGTCAAGCCAAAAGAAATACAATATTATACATATGTATGTATCTATGTATGTATGAAAGTACAATATTTTCTACTCATATTTCAAAGTATCTGCTCTAAAAGAAAACGGAACAATTAAATGCATTTTCTATGAAATTAAAATGTCGCAAGTTATGCGAAAATAGAATAGAAAGATAGAAATAGATACAATATGTAGTTAGATACATATGTATGTATAAGCATAGTGTTATTTAAACAGACTGCTCAAATTCATTGGGATCAGTGAAACACTTTGAATTCCTCTTTGTATAACAAACTGCTAATATCAATGGTATATGAAAAATTGAGAAACTTTGCAGTGTCTTCAAAAAACTTACAACTGAGAACAAAGAAGTCTTCTCTATAGAAAAGTCTTGTTATATATGCGTATTTAGACTATATGGTAGATGTATATCTCTAGGTAAAAACAAATTATCTTTTTTCTCTTATTTTCTTTATATTTTTCACTTTTCCCTCTTCTATTCTCTTCACTTTAATTCTCTTAATTTCTTTTCTTTCCCTTTGTAATACTTCGTGAAGCTTTTAATGAAGGCCTTAACCACAAAAAATGAAAAGATAAAGAAAATTTGTTGCCGCCGGAACCAGCAGTAGCAGAAACAAAAAAAAAAAATAGAAAAAAACTAAAAGAACAGTAACACAACAACAGGTTGCTATTGCTAGTGTTTTGTTATTGTTGTTCTTGTTGTTGTTTCATTATTTCATATTGTCATAGGTATATCGAAGGGGACACCAAAGTAAGGCACCTCAAACCCGTAGTACTAAATGTTAAGTTAATCATTGAGTTGTTATTCTTCTACAGGGGATTCCCCTCAAATCAAAATATGTGTACGCCCATGTTTGATGATTTTGTTGTTGTTGTATACATATTACCATGTCATTTTATTGTTGGTGTCAATGTCCCTTGTTGACGGAACTAATTTCCATTCATTCATTTATTTATTTCATTTTCATATTTTTAAATAGATCTAGAAAGATATGGAACATTTTTGTACATTTGTAAGAAAATGAAAACAGGAAACTTATGGAAATTTCGAAAACAAATTTTGACCTTTAAGTAACAGAAAAAATAACCACCAATATGCTAGTATTGTATACCATCACACCATATATGAGAACTGATTATTCAAACCTATATTTTTATTATTATTCACCTAAATTTTATTCACAAAATTTTCAGTCTAAGCTATTAAGAGAAGGCTGCCTCAATGCTAAATGGAATATTCGCAATACCATCATTCACAGCGATCTGCAGGTATCAACGGTGAATGAGGAAATCGTGAATAGCATGAATACCATCTTGCCGTCCGCCAGTTTGTTGGACAATAGCCCGCACACTTGCTGGCTAAAACGTCATAAGCCATCCCCTGGATTTTCATTTCATTTTACCAATGAACTAAGTACAGGATTTCACCCAAATAACTAGTTTCTAATAATCAAATAATAGCATCTAAAGTCCTTTGAGACGGTGATGATTTCAGTTGTCAGTTCATTTAGAATGAAGTTTTTTTTTTTTTACAAGATCCGTTCAGTTTTCAATGTTCTTATACATTGCAGTTCTTTATTGCATATTGTGGCAGATTTTCAAGAGATATACATACATATATGACCATCTAAAAGGACCTTAAGAAATCTTATCATGTCATCAATCTCAACTGAAAAATTCACTGATCCTCCTCTTGTGGAACAGTTCCAAATTAAGGAATGAATTTATAGGAAACATTTAATCAAATATAAGAATTTATAATAATTTATCATGGATTTATAATAGAAATTTTGTACTGTATATATATACATATATATATTTTTGCTTATTATTTAATACTTTTAATTTAAATAGAATCATTTGTTGAATTAACTAGGGGAAAATATTGAAATCTTATCTGCTTCAATTCATTTTCTCACATGTTTTAATCAGTCTTGATCTATTCAAGGAAATCCTTATTGTTAATAAGCCAATGGAGTTTTTTGGATGATTATTCATAAGATACGCAGAAATTCTAAAATGTCATTTTGAGAATATGAATTCTACTATCACAGTGTAAACTATTTCATACAGAATTCCTAGTTCAAATCCATTGCTTCTGGTTCATATGGTAGATACTCTAATAACATAGTGCACCCATTAAAAGATTTCATCCTTATGATCTTGTATCAATTAGAGACCTCTGACAAAGCAAAATTGCTACTAAAGGAAACATAATTTGATTGCCCATTTCCAAATTAAATTCCAAATTAGACACAAAAAGATAGAATCAAATAAAAACAAAATAAAAAATCAAAAATTTAAATTAAGGATATTAAATTAATTTACTATTTCTGTTCCTTTTCTCTTTTTTTATACTTTTCACATAGTATTATAAGTCATGAAATTTGTAATGCACATAAGGAGACAGATCAGAGTGACAAGTTGATCTAGCCATGTCCGTCTGTCTGACTGTCTGTATGTATGCAAACTAGTCCCTTAGTTTTTGAGCCAGAGAGCTGAATTTTTTCACTAAGCTTTCTATTTTTCATACACAGGACTTTTAATGGAATCAGCCGAATCGGACCACTTGGAGGGGTACCTCCCATACAAACTTCCTACTCGAATTCATGTTCTTATTAGAAAAACTTTTTTGTTTTTTGTGCTATCATCTTGAAATTTGGACACAATTGGTTTCTGATCCAATGGTGTAAATGTCAAGAAATAAGGATTACTGGATCCCATAGCTGCCATACAAAAAAGTTTTCTAGGGGATCCATGAAGAATGTTACATATTCGGTATAGTTAAGGATACCCTTCTTTAGGGTTTTTTTTTTTTGTAAAATTTATTTATCTTATTGTTATTATTTTTTTTTTTTTTTTGTTTTATTATGTTTTCTTGTTTATTTTTTATAATTTTTTATTAATTATTTTAAGATCTCTTGATAACTTGAGATCCTTTTTATTATGACAATAATTTTGTATATTTTTTCTTTCATGTTTTTTCTACATAAAATATTCAATTCCAATTTCATTTTTGTTTATGGTTTCTTACCTAAGTTAGTTTGTATTCTTCGGTAATGACTTCCTTTTTGTTGAGTTGTTGATTTTTGATTATTTCAAAAAAATATATATTTATATTTACATATATGTATGTATATAAATTGGATTAGTAGTTCTCAGTTCAAAGCCAAGCGGGCAATCAATCCTTGTTTTGTTGAAGATACAAAAAAAAAAAAAAAAATACAAAAAACAAAATAAAGAAAATTAATTTTATTAGCAAAGAACAACAACAACAACAACAACCAAAGAATTGTTTTAGTATTTTGTTTTCTCTCTCTTTGATTCAGCGTTTTTCCTTGTGCTTCGCAATTTCTGTTTTAGAAAGGAGTTTCAAAAAAAAAAAAATTCAAAAAAATCACTTTAACACGAAACACTTTTGTTTTAGATGCAAAAAAAAAAAAAAATCATCAATTTTCTTGATTTAATTTTCTTTTTCTTTTTCCTTTTCTTTTTTGATTAAGAAAATTTTTTGTCACTTTGTCACCTCGCGGCTCGCTCGTGTGGATTACGATGATGACAATCAGCAAGGAGTCAGTCACAATCAACACATACACATACACACAAAGATATACTACAAATACACACAATGGAGAGAACACAAACACACTAGTTTTGCACTGTTATTTTGTTGTTGTGGTGTTGATGGTGTTGGTGTCGTTGTTGCTATTTATGATGATGATGATGATGGTCACTGGAGTGTGTTCAGAGACTTCTCTTCTTCAATTAGGAATCGATCGATTGAACACCAAAAAAAAAATTTTTGTTGTTTCGTTTTTTATTTCTTTTGCACTTTATATTATTTTGCTGTTTGGTTTTTCTTTTATGTGTTTTTGTTATTTCTTTAGATTTAATCACCACCAAAAAAAAAAAAAAAGAAAACTTCACGCTGAAGATGAGTTCAGTTTAGATCAGTTTGGTTCAGTTCAGTTCAATTGATTTGAATTGAGTTGAGAGTTTATGTCTGCAACGTACGTTGTTACCACATCAATTGCATCATGGGCAATGGCTTTGGAACAGTTCGTGCGCCACTTTTATGCCTTCTTCAGTGTGGAGACCTCTGCTGCCGCGACAGCCGCTAACAGAAAGACATTCAGACATGCGGAAAGGCGGAAAGGCAGGCAGGCCAACAAACAGAAGAACTAACACAAGAAGCCGCAAATATCTACGCCAAAGTCAACGGCAACGATAGCGGCAACAGCAGCAACAACAGCAGCAGCGTCAGTTCGAGCAAAAGACCAACCAACTAACAAAGTGAAAGAGACCAAAGTGTGAAGGAAGGATGGAAAGTCATCGAAGACAACAACAGCAGTAGCAGCACCAGCAGCAACAACAACAGCAGAACACAAGCAGCAGCAACAGCGAAATTTTTAAGCCAAATGAACGAACTACAAATGAACGAACGAAGAAGCAAACGAACGAACAAACGATCGATCGAACGAACAAACGAACGAACGCAGCTTAGAGAAAGCGTCACAAGAAAGCAGAACAACAACAACAACAATAATCAAATGCAAAAGAAGAGTGCTAGCGACCATCATACAAACATTTATACCCGCACACACACACACACACAAACACATGCTTACGACTCTATAAGCCAAGCCAAGAGCATAAAGAAAAGCTGATGTGCAAGTGGAGAGTAAGAGCGTGCAACTTAAATACATATTAGTAGAGAGAGGAGAACTTGAAAAAAATTCAAAGGCACAAACCAAAAAACTTGCAATAGAGAGAGCAACGAAATGTAACCAAAGACCCGCTGCAAAGATCAACAATGTCTACAGCAATGAAGAAGTTAAACTCTCCAAGAGCAACAACAGCAACAGCAACAACAACAACAGCAGCAGCATTGAACTTGAACAAACAACAACATTAAGAGACCATGGAATGCTAAGCTAAGATGACGACCTTCCCGCTACTGTTAATATCATCTGTCTTCACTGTAAATAGTCTTCACTGTTAATGATAATGTTAAAATGCTTCTAAGCTACTGTTAATATCTGTAACTGTTAACAAATTCTTCACTGTTAATGTTAAAGTTGATACAGTTTATTGCTTTTCTATTGCTGTTAATGCTTGCACTGTTAATGTTAGTCTTCTTAACAGAGTCTACAAGAAGACGATATATAGTCTATGGTGAACAACAGTTTACATATTTAATAAATGTCTTCACTTCAGTCTCTTCTCTGTAAAAATATTTTTTCATTGTAAATATATTTTCACGGTTAATGTTAGAACGCAAACAAAGTGTAGGAAATGAATAGAATTTACAACTCTCTCATGAAATTATTTATGCTCTCCAATCTATTTATATTTCATAGTCTTTTGATTAACAGGAAACATAATATGTTTAAAAGGTACAAGAAACTGTAGATCATACAAACTTTACTTGCACAAGCACAAGTTCAAATACTTTGTAGAGCATTTGTTAATTGAAAAAATATTTTTGTGTAAATAAAGTCTGGTCTCTTCTAAGTTAAGTTAAAAAATATCGTATCTGTTCAACAGTTGTCTGTTCTGAAGAGCTTCCTTCCTTCAAAACAAGTTCTTTATGGTGGCAGTAAACGAAGTTAAGTCAAACACAATGCCAATCAATATAGAAGTTTCACAAAGTCCTCCGATCAGTCCTTTTCTCAATTTTCACCATCGACATGCCTTCTCCATTAATCGGAGAGAGTAAACTTAATTTCGTGTCTATTTATTTACATAGGTTTTGACTGTTAATTTACATACCATAATTTCTCTTCTAACAGCGAACTCACTGTTATGTTAGCTTGCTTTAATGTTAAGATCAAGGTTACTGTGGCAGTTTATTTTTACTGTTTCTTTTTTTTTCTATTTTGCTTTATTTCATTATTATATTATTTTTATTTCATTTCATTCAGTTGTTCATAATTACAAGTTAACGATGCTTCGTTACTGTTGTTGTTGTTATTATTGTTATTATTGTTATTTTATTTTATTTTTCCTCTATTTTATCGTTTAACCGCATAAATTATTTTTGCTCCCAAAATCATTTATAACAGTAAAATTTCTTCTTCATTTTTTAATTGAGCCATCTATTGTGTTGTGTAAGATTTATACATTTTTTTTTTTTTAATGTCAACAAAATTGGAACTTTTTCTTTTATAGTTTAGTTTTCTAACAAGTTTGCAAAAGAAATTTTTCTTAAGGTTCTTTCAAATAATTAAGACTGCAAATATATAATTCAGATTCTGTCTGATGAGCTCTACTCTCATGATAATTAAAAAATAAATGTAAATATTATAGAATTATGTTTTATGACATTTGTGGGAGTTTTCCCATCATTCCTTCTCGATTGACCAACGAACCATTATAATTATTAGAAGAAAAGTTATGATTTACTTGGACATTAATTACATATTTTATGGTTAATAAGTATATTATATACTCATATATGATGAGATGATTTCTTGAACATATGGAAGGCATATTCTGTTTGCATGCCATCTTCATTGAAATTGTTTCAAATGAATTAAAATTCTATTAAGAATACTGCAAAGCAAATTTATGGTCTTATAATAAACTACAATTATCCGACGCGCGTTGTTACGCTCCCGTCGTGATGTCAGTGCGTGTTTTTTATAGTCATTGATCTTGTCTAGTAAGTTATCAATATGAAAGCATGTGAACCAAAACTTTTCTTCTAACAATTCGAAATAGTCATACATCGATTCAACGGTGTAGAAGGTGATCTTTGCAGCGCCATCTAGTGGTGAGTTCCAACAAAAATGGATAGCAAAAACTTTTTCCATGAAAGAAGACAAATATGTGCCAAATTTTATGGTGGTCGGTCAAACGGTGTCGGAGTTTAGTGCATTCAAACTATTTTTTTCTATTTTTTTTATGTATACAGATAAGTTAAGATTGGCAGAAAACTTTGTATATATCATGTTAGAATTCGTTGTATAATAATAAATAATATTGAGTAAAATACACTTTACACTCTGCCCAACGTTTCTGCGATTTATTAAAGCCATCCCAAAAAATACAATATATAAAACTCTTGAAAATATGCTTCTGTCTCGACGATGTCAGCAAAAAGTCCATGGGGACTATTCACTTGGAATCCAAAAATATCGTTACCATGACGTTTTCGACTGATACGACAGTTTTTGCCTTATTCCGAGTAGATTGGTCTCTGGCATATAATAATGTATACAGGTTTGGTTTGGGGAGCACAATTAAGAATCCTCTACCCATTGCTAGATGTAAGTTTTGAGTCATTGTCATGTTGAAACAACCACAAAAATATTTGTGGAATACATAGGAAATAATTTTAATGAAGCTGAGAGGACTCTTAAATTATAAATGTATTTATTGTAATACAGTTCGTACACGTGTTAAATGAAAAATTAATTGGAAAAAATTATTTGTAGGTACCCATAACTTCGAAGTTAATGAATTGAAATATTCAAACTGTTTTCTAAGGTCCTATTTAAATGTTCTGTAGTCCACTAGTCACTGGACGCGTGGTGTCGCACGTAATAAAGAAAGTTGAGTGCTCCTCGTTTAAAACTCCGTTAAAAACACCCCGATGTAGAGGTAAAATTTCTTCTGGATGTTCCGCAGTTCTGGTGGCAAATGCTATGTTCCATTAAAACACTCCATATACTACGTACTTGCAATATTACATTTTTTGTAAAATTTTAAAAAATTTAATTTAAAATGGTCTAAATAATTCCTACATTATTAACCTTCGTTACTTCCCTCAAGTCCGTCCAGTACTCGAATAATGTTTGTGAATCTGGTGGCCTCAATATAAAAAACAACAAGAACGTATGGAGTGAATAGAGAAGCAATTCCTACTATTCGCATTTCGTCGTTTAAAGTGGAACCCTACTCAAGCAGGCTTCTTCTGATAGATCTTTCATAATTTAAGTAATCGCCGTATATATCTAAGTATAAGCTTCCTTCATAAACATAACACATTACCGGTATTGTAGATTCGTCAGGGTTTCTGAGTCAACTTAGGTTATGTGTCCCTAGTCATACCAGTAGAAATTTGAACCTTCTATATGATAATTATAATTTTATTGTATCCATTCATCTCTTTGAATATCATACACAAAATGTAAAGAACGAAGAGCGCCATACTACTCAGAGAGGAAAAATTCAACAATAACAACCGCCAAAGCATAGCAACGAAAAAACAGTTTTGTGCTTGGTCTTGCAGTGGTTTTCAAAAAACTTAATACCAAAAAATTAAAAAAACAATAGATAATAAAAATAAGTACTCAACTTTTTTCATTAGCATTCATTTGTTGTTTTAAAAATAATTAAAATCGGTTCAGCATATTTTGGGCCAAATGGAAAAATGTTGACAAAATGGCATAAAACTATTTATATTTGGACAACAGTGCCACCTACAGGGTCCAAATGGAGCAAAGACCCATCTAAGTAACACTATAAGTACAACAAAAAATATTTCACAAAAATCGGGAAGACGTTTAGGAGAAGAAAAGTCACAAATATCCGTACTCTCGAATTTTATATAAATTATGTTGGTTTAGTGTTTTTTACTATTTAATGTTACAATTTGGTAACTTGAATGGAGCTGGTTTTAATAGTTCAAGTTAGCGGTGGTGTTACCTCTCAGTCAGAGGTGTAAATGTTGAAAAGGATGGGTCAAAGACAAGATTATTGTGGTCAGCTTGCTCTTATCATATTTCTAAGGACTGGGACTTGGAGTTGCCAATAGTTGCTGGATAACAAACGACTGGTTTTTAGGAAGCTTTGTATAATTCTTGTGAGTTCGGAGGGAAATTCATAATACTCATTTTGTGAACCAAATTGATTCAAATACTGCTTTTATATCCAATAGAACCATACCTGTGGATTTGAATCTTGTGAAGTTAGTTTTGACAATGTTCTTGATTCTTACTAATAGATGCAACGTGCTAAGTTCATGGCAAAAGGCGAATTATTGCAGCGGAAATAAATCATTATCATACAAGACTTGAAAAAGTTTGAATTCAACGACTTTTCCAGAGTTAAGCTGACTGAGAATATCAAACTTATGGGGCGATAAGAAAAAGGCAGCTCAGCAGCTATGTTAGCTTTTCTTATGTATATAACCATAGAGATTTTCCATGGCTTGGAAAAAAAAAAACAGTATATACTTTCTTCAGAAATTTCTCCCATGTCTATCAAAGCTCTAGTTCTCCAACACTCACGCTACCCTGTCTACTGCACCGTGACTGAATATGGACAATTCAAATTTCGTGCGCATATCACATTTCAACTACAATACTTACTACGCAACTTAGTAATTCAAATTTACTAAACTATTATGAAATTCTTAGCCCAAAACAAGTCATCAAAAGTTGAAAGTGCATTCCCTATTTTTTCCTTTCATTCTTCTGTTAATTATTTTTATAAATAAGAAAACACAAAAAAAAAAAAACAAGAATCACAGAAAGAAAAATCTAATGAAATAAAAATTTGGACAATAAAAGTCATTCTTGCCTATAAAAAGAGTCTTAAGAATAATACACGTACATAGTCAAGTGAAAAGATATTGTTAAAGATATGCAAAGATGTTGGTTACTATTTCTGTAAATATTTGTAATTTTTATTAACGAAGACGCGTGCTTTAAAAGAAATACTAGAAATATACATACGTAGTACGTATACATATTCTAGATACATTTGTTAACAATTAACAAATCAGTTAAGTAAATAACAACAAAAATGACAATTTATCTATAGGTCAATGCCATTACTAGTAACATACATATATGTATGGTATACTACTCGTATTCTATACTATTCTATACCAGATATTTCCAATAAGTATTTGTATTTATGTACTACTTACTATAATGTTGACTTAGAAAAATCGTTTGGTTTAAAGATACAATTTACTTAACAGTGAATGGGGAGGGGGACTATTTCTATGTTATGTTATATTAACAGTATGTTAACCAGCTTACAAGTAACAGCGATATTTTGTGTAGACTTCTTTTCATTAGTATGTTAAGCTGTAGTATATGCATACATACATATTTTATGTTGTATGTCGTATGTATATACTACTACTACTACGACTACGACTACTACTACTACTGCATATTTTCATAAATCATTAAGAACGAGTTGACATAACAGCAAAGACTCGCAAGTTTTAGATTTGAAGTTAGAAACAAGAATCGCACTATCGCAGAATCGTAGAAAATCAAGAGTCTGCAAGAAGGCAAATGACAATAATTAAGCGAGAAGGCAACCGCAAGAACATTTCAAAAAAGATACTTTGCGGCAAATTATATTACACATGTACATACAGATGCATACACATTGTATATATATATATATATATATATATATATATATATCTATGTATGTGTGTGTGTGTGTGTGCGCAAAGAAGCCACACACATACAAAACAGGACAGAAAGACAGATAGACAGGCAGACACAGTTACGCCATGAAAGCGTAAAGAAATCGCTTAAAAGATGAAAATTACGCTACAATTTTTTTTTTTCTTTTTTTTTCTTTTCTTTTTTTCTTTTCTTTTCTTTCTTTTTTTATTTATTTATGTTATTTATTTTATTTGTTTTTCCTTCCTTGCCCCTCTTTGTAATTGTCTTCATCATGCTTGGCTTTTACTTGAATGACATTCACATTGCAACGCATCAATCCACTTCATAATGCCACATCATTTTCTAACGCTCAAATGAATGAATAAATGAATGAATGAGTAAGTGAGTGAGTGAGTGAGTGAGTGAGTGCAGAACATAAACATGCATAGATACTTCTGTTTTTAGAAGCTACCTGGCGCATGCCATTGTTACAAAGTTTATATAGCCCAAACAGTTACACTAAGATACACAAATATACCCCCTTCTCACTACCATAGAAGATCTAAACAACAACATCATCATCATCATCATCATTATTATTATTATTATCAACATAATCGTAATCTCAATAAAAAAGAAGATGTCAGGCAAGCAGGCGTCCTATAACTTTGAATCAAAATAAAAGCACCGTTGCTTTAGTTAGCAGCAATTTCTTATACATACATATATAGATAAAAAGATATTTAGATGATAAATATGTATGTATCTACCTACATATACTCTATATACTCGTGTGTATGTATGTATGCGTATGCATTTTCATCATCTTTTTCTAATCTTCTAATTCCAGATTTAATTTTTTAGTTGCTATGCAAAGTAAGAAGAGAAGAATTCCAGCTGTGCATATTGCGTGTGACACTATTTGGCACTGGCCAACGACTCTTCAGTTTTTCCATCTACTTCTCCATTTCCTTCTCTTCGTCCGGATTTTTATTTTTACTTCATGGTACGTCTTTTGTTGTTCGTCATGGTCTTGGTAGAAATATGTAACGTCATTATCAAATGCAACAGCATTCCATGCCAACAGTGTGTTGTTTGTTCTTCATCATTGGTTCATTATGGCAATCAGAGTCATAGTTTGTCAGTCCGTCAGTCAGTCAGTCAGTCAGTCAGTCATCAGATTCATAGACAGTAAGTGAGTCAATGAGTGAGCAAGTGAATCAGTAAGTTTGTCAATTGAAGCTCAATTCATTCAGTAAGCAACTATATAACATAAGTATTCTATAAGGCAATTCGTTGTCTGTCTATTTATCTATCTATCTACCTATCTATGTATCTATCTATCTATCTATCTATCTTTCATTCCAATTGTCCATTCACCTGTTCTCTGTTGACCACATTTGCTATTTGTGGCTTTAAATGACTTTGACTTTGTAATATGTACTACGTATTGTATATGATCGTGTGTTTGTGCCTTTCTTTGACAAGTTTTCCGCTTTTGTGATTTCTTTTATCATTTATTGTTCTTGTTTACGACAGAAAGACAGATAGAAAGACAGATAGAAAGACAGAAAGACAAACAGACGGACAAACAGACAGACAAACAGACATTTTGGTTTGCTCTAAATATTTACTTTAACCATTTTAAGTTATTTTCATAGTTCTATACACTACACTAAACTTATATTACTATACAGTTGCTATGCTCTCATTGGTTTGCTTTGATATTTGCTTTAAAAGAAGTATCTAATTACTGGAAGATACTATAAGTTCTAAGTATATCATCTATTGATTATACAATATATGATTAATGTCAAAAAATATCTTATTTTATATGATGTTAGTGCGTGATCAATATGAAAGCGTATCAATCAAACATTATCTTCTATTAGAAATAGTATAAGTATTTCTTCAGTTCAACGGTGTAGAAAGTGATCTCTGCAGTGCCATCTAGTGATGAGTTACAACAAACTGTATAGTATAAAAACCTTCTCCATGAATATATATATATATATATACTTGCCAAATTTCATGTCTATCAGTCAAATGATTTCGGAGTTTACCGCCGTCAGACTACGAACATTTTCTGCGTTCATTTTAAAATTTGTTGAAAAGAACATATCTACATATTCAAAATTTACAATGAAATGAAATTGGAAATTTTAGAAGCTTGTGAACTGATCAATCAACATAATTTTGTAAATAATACTATACTTTATAAATCTTTGTTGATAAATCTTTTCTATGAAAGAGTTCTTTCTCATAGAATATTAAGTTTATTTGGTAAATCTTTCAATCATCCAATTTTTTGGACAAATATTCTATAAAATGTATTGGACTTTGGTATTTCCAGGTTATTGACATTTCAGAATATGAAGATTCCTAATAACAATTCTTTTTCAAAGTACTCGGTGCTTGATATTGAATTGGTAAAGTTCTTCTTTATTTAATTTTTGAATTTTTCAACTTAAATTGACTTTGTTCTGGGTAAACTTTCTTTATTTCTTTTACCATTTGCCGCTTGCTAATTGAATAAAAAAAAAAGAAGAAAAATACATTATTTAGCTTTTACTTTTGCAAATATAATCATCATCAACTTCATCATCGTCTAATTTCTTTTCAATGTTCCAAAATTCTTAGTTTACTTAAAAAACATTTCATTCCTCCACACACACTTCACAGCTTTAACATTAGATACTATATTACTTACTCATATCAACTAATATTATATATTATTCTTGTTGCCGTTTCTTAGAGTAAGTACCTTTACTACTTATATACATATATAAAGATATATATATATGTATATTTACTTGTATATGATGTGTAAATACATATAATATTTGCGATTTTTAGTAGTTCAAATACTCAAAAAAGCGTGAGAAACTTTCTTCTTTAGTTCTGTTTGTACACATTTATTTTGGGTGTCATTAAGAATATTACAATACTTACTAAGCATAATTTTGCACTTAATTTCAAAACCACTTAGATAAATGGAAATATGAAAATTCTATAAAATGGTTCAATGATCAATAATTATCAGCGTACACACCATTAAAGTCGCTTGTGTGTCTCTAAATGTGAATTGAATTACTTTACTTATAATGTACATATTAAAGTACTCAATATTCTCTATGTGGTTCTTAAATAAATTCAGGTTTAAAAATAGGAAATATTCACTGGAGATCAAATGTAAATTGTACTCATTTCAAAAGAGGTTACGTTAGGTTACACAGGCCGGAATTCACTAGCGGCCCATTGTGATGCCTGCTTATGAAAACAAGGAAGTAGGGATAGTATCCCTAGTTGATCTCAGAGGGCTCTCTCAGCCTCTAATCCTGAAAAGTCAACAAACAATTACACGTCCCTCCTAGTGACAATTTTGCCAAACAGCCCAAATCATCGAAAAAATGTTTCCGAGAACGAAACGGTCACATAGAAGATACCCTCTGCAACAGAAATCTTGCACAATTTTGACATGCCCCATTAGGATCACCATTATCATCTGAATCCTTTTCTTGTTAAGGTATAGGAGCTCAGTGCAGCTAGGCTCATTCGCTTACCTCATGCCTGCTAGCTCCTTTGTTGCTTTTGCTTCCAGTCCTGAAAGGATGTCTTGTAAAGGTTCTATGAATATTAGCAACTGAATGGCCAGGCCTTCAGAAGAGCATCATTGGTTAAGAGTAGCCACCGTACTACGGACAATTTTGCTTTGGATGTTTTGGGCCGATAGAGTTTTAATAGCAGCCAAGCAATCAACAGAAATCAATATACTTCTAAGGGTCTCCCTCATACTATTAATCAACCTTTCAATTTCCCAGACCGCATAGATTTCTGCGTGAAAAACACTGCACCAGTCTGATAGACGATAAGATAGTGAGAGAGATGTTAGCTCCTCTGAAAAGATGACAGTACCATTACCCTTTTCCGTCTTGAAGCCGTCTGTATAGATTAAAAGCTCGTCTTTCCTGATGACGTTACTGTGCTTCCAATCATTTCTCTAGCTTATGGAGAGTCTCTAGCTTTGCGCGACTTAAGCAAATATTCCAACCAACACAATTTATCACCAGACCAAAAGTCTCATTTAGTTTTGACCACCTCGGTGCTTCTATAATAATAAACTGTCACTGCAAATGTTCAACGGTTTTTACGAGCATGAAAATTATGACCCAAATCCCGAGATTTTTTCTTTTTGCCCAAGACCCCCACTAGCGAAACCCATCACTGTCTGAAATAGTACAAGTTATTATGATGAGCTTAACGTCACTCATTAATTTAGTTTTAAATGATGGATTTCAAAAAGATTTCTATTTTCCATTTAGTTTTTCAATTAATTTTTCAATAAACTACAAGAAACAATCGACTAACTGTTTTTGTTGTGTTGCAGTTGACATTTATCTTAATAATTTTTGACATAAGCAGCAATACTAGCACTACTAACAATACTAACAGACATTTACCTTAAAATCTTATGCCACTTATCCTGACTGAATAATATGCCATATGCCATATGCCATATGCCATAGACACATAACATAGCCGAGTCGCGTACAATACATAATTCCTAATGATGGCTAAGACATGTAAGTGGTGTCTAATTTAAATGTTTTGCAAGCATCAGTTTTGGTAAAAATTCTTGCTTAACACAGATACCAAACGATAAACGTTCGTTGGTCATTTAAAAATCTGCTGCTATCTTTGGTCTAATGGTTATATGGTGTTTGTTGTCTGACTGACAAAAAGACAGTAACAGTAACGGTGATGGCAGCAATAGAAATGGTGGCATCAAGTAGCAACATCATCATCAGCAGCAGAAGCAGCAGCAGCAGTAACAGCAATAGCAATAATAAGTGATGAGCTTTGGCATTCAACGACATGCGAAGCGTACATCGATCATTATTTGTGGCATCAACTTATGAGGTAAGAAGAAAAAACCAAAAAAATAAAACAAAAAAATATAAATAAAAACAAAAAAAAAAAAAGAATTTAAAAGAAACCAAAAAAAAAAAAAAAAAATTAAAGGAAAAATTTACAATGACAACATTGAAAAAGTGAAATGTTGCTGACTTTCGACTGACAACATTCTGAAAATGTTATTGTTGCTATTACTGCTGCTGATGATGTTGATGGTGATGTGATGATGATGATGATGGTGATGATGATGATGATGGTGATGTTGCTGTTTTTGAAGATGCTGCTGCTGTTGCTGTTGTTGTTGCCAAAGCTGCTGACTGTCATTGGTGATGAGCTTTGATGATGATTCCTCTTTGATTTTTAGACTTTTTACACGATTGTACATAACATACATATATACATAAGCCTAGGTCACTTTGACTAGATATTTGTAACGCCTGGAATTGTACCTCAGAGACCCCATAGAGTATACCATATAGGGAAATGTTCAGCATCCATTCCATTCCATGTGTAAGCGCTCAGTTTTTAAGCTATTGAGTTAAAATTTGATACGTTTTATTATCATATCGAACTATTGCTGCTATCTGGAAGAAAGTTCTCTAATTACTAGAAGAGATAGCACCCATACAGAATTCACTTAAAAATTTTGACTGCTGTTGTTTTATTTTTTCTCATTGAAATCATTTGTTTTCCAATCAATTATACATCAATAAATACAAAACTTTCGTTTCGGAATGGGGTATATAAACTTCGTTGTTCTTGTAGTTGTTGCTATTGTTGTTACTATTGCTGTTGTTGTTGTTGTTGGTTTTAGAATTAATCAGTAAATAAACTTCTGGCAACTACTGATTGCAATATCGCGATTGTCTTATAAACTTGAAACCCGCTTAATAATTAATCTTTCATCTGTAAATCTCTATTTTTTTTTTCTGTTTTTCATCTCTCAATCTCTCTTTGAATTCCTCACAATTTCTTCCATCCTTAATCTGCTTCTATCGTTTTTAATACTGTTATAATATTGTATTTTTTGTTTTGTTGTTCATCTTAAGAAAGTTTTTAATGATGATCTTTTAATCACTTCAAACTTCAAGTGAATGAAAAGAAAAGAAAAATGTTTACTTTTTCAAACACGCAAACATGATTTTGTTTTATAATTTCCCTATTATTTTAAGTCAATATACTAGGTGAAAATATAATATAAATATACAATCATAATACAATAAGAATATTATCAGTAAATATGTTACGAATAAACAAAATTTTCATCTCATAAGTAAAGTGAAACATATTATTTTAGATCAACATCTTGAGATAAATCAATTCCATCATATACATACGTACTTGTGTGTATGAGCGACTCTGAAAATTTTATAATATATTTCTTAATGAAAAATAACATATAAGATCTACAAAGCTGAATATATCGAATATTTCCAAAATATCCTTTAGAATTTCTAAATAATTAACCAGGACATTGTGCTTTCAATATTTTTCATTTCCATTCCAACACCATCAAACGTGTGCGTGTATCTAAGGAGGAAAGTCCACACTAGTTGTACAACTCAAAGAAGTTTCTAAGTACCAACATAGGTCTCATTCTTGAACAAAATTTTGTGTGCCGAAATCAAATAAACAGGCCTTCCCTCTGGAGAATAAACGTACAGTCCAAGCTCAACTCATTAACTTTGTGTGGACATCAGACATACAGGTATTTTATTTATTTTGAAATTCACAACTTTATAGAGTCTGTTGACAAGAAAGGAATTTATTATTCGAACGAATCAAAAAATTACATGAAATGATTCTGAACAGGAATCCTAAAATGACAAGCAAAGTTAACTAACTATCAGTTCTTTTGGTTTAGTTCTTTTAATTGGAATTTTGTTTCACCCATAGTGCTTGAAAATTAGTGTTCCAGGATGGTCTACTGCCGCGGACAACATTTGATTAAAATCATATTTTAAAACCCATAAGAAAAACCACTCTTTCAAATAAAATGAATTTCGTTGAGGAGAAATTTACCTTTGTCCATTTTTTTTTTTTTTTGTTTCGTCGAGACGAAAAAAATCCTACCTGACAAATCTATATACTTGCTTACCTTTCTTACCTATATAATATCTACCTGTATGTACCAATCTATCTACCTATCTACTTCCCTAGCTGTATTATAATATAATACTGAAAGGACATTGGCGAGGAAATGCATCGATTGGATTGGATGAGCAAACAAATTTTGAAAACATATTGTACATAAATATGCATTTAAAGTACAAACAACAAGGTGACTGGTGTTCAAGCGGAGCACTGCATCTTCGGAAGAAAGTCCAAGTCTTGCAGAACTAGCAGTTGCGCTTGTTGATATGATCCCATTGATATGTTAAAAACTATGCCATGCATAGAGGCATGAACGTGGCAATAGTTGAGGATTAGATTGCCTTCCGATATTAAAACCGTCTGTTCGCACTCAACAATCGCTTGGTCAGACTACTGACCACTGATACAACTGAAATCCAGAGACTCAAACGGCAAAATTTTGGCTCTAAGCTGCAATGGAGCAGACTGAGAAGCACCAGGCAGCTTCCCGGTCTCCCCAGGCCGCATCCTTGTTGACAATAGTTTTTTACGATTTTAATATAAAATTCTTGACATCAAGAGCTCTGATTGGCGCTTAATAAATAAATAAAAAATAATATATATGTAATTCCTATTCTCTTTGAGCTTCGATTATGAAGAGTTTCTACAATATTACATTTAATTAATTTAAGCTACACTTATGACAAAGTAGGTTTTCATTCAGGACGTCAAGAGAATCGATAATCACCAAAAAAAAAAAATATAGTTTATAGTTTTTTTCTTCTTCTTTTATTTTATTTGAAATTAGAACAATAAACCGTTCAAACTGCCAGATACTTTCATTCAAAATCTGTATCCGTTAGTTACAAATACGAAAAACTATTAATTATTAACAACAATGGCAACAATACAAAACTCATTTGCATAAAATGAACCAAACTACCATATTGTATTGTATTGCATGTTGTATATGGTATAGATGTATTCTAGCGAGACAAGCTCTACTGCTTTACAATGATCCAATTTTTATTAAACTAATTTCATCAAAAGAAAACAAAATCAAAAGTCTTATTTTCGTTTTGGTTTCTTTTATAACATATAACCAAAAGTATTAAGAATGAAAACCATATCGAGGCAAAGAATATGATAATGCAAGTTACCATAAAGATAATGCCGAACAATAATTTCGGTTAAACCGACTTGTAAATACCTTTTTATACAAATAGAAATAGAATAGTATATATGTAGGAAAGAGTTACTAAATAAGTAAAAATTTTCATACAAAAATTTAAAATCTTATTTGCCACAAGTCACTTTTAGTAATAGCGTAGTAATACCTTCATTGTTGATTCCGCCAAAAAGGAATTAATAGATCGATTGCATTCTGGGAGTAGAGCAAAATAGAGACTCTATACTGTTGGTATTGTTGATTAGTCCAGGCCCTAAGTATAGATAGAGTTATATTATGTTTTCAATCTGCTAATAATTTTCATATATTTACTAAAAAGAAACAAGTTTCTTATCTACTTGGAAAGATCCAATAGATCCCCAGATCCAACACAACCAAAAGTTGCCATTTGGAAGTTACATATATATAAAATGGAACCAAAAGATCAGATCCTCATTATTTTATCATAAGTTTAAAGTAATTTATTGACAGAATGTATTTCATGTTCATAGGGCCACTTCTACTTAGAAATCGGGAAAGTTTACAGCTTAAAAACTAAGAATCTCGTGTTATTTACATAGAAATAAAATATGCATATGAAATCAGTTTAGTAGTTTAGTTTATAATGGTTAAGGCTGTCATTCAATGCGTTATAAATACTATAATGATAAAGTGTGAATTTCCATTCATTTCTAATGAAAAGAAAAACAAAAGATTTTTAAGGAAACAAACTCATCATCAATAAAAAAAAACGGAATCAACAAATTCCTATGATTATGGTTTCGGCATTTAAAGCCAACTTTGGTGCGATGCTAAAGCTATGCAAATAATTAACACTACCATATTGTGTTCTAACGTGAAAGTAAAAACCGTTAAGAATTAATAACTCCATTTTTAGACAAAATAAAAAAATAAAACGAAACAAAAAACGAATAGAAATAGAAACAAAACAACAACAACAACAACAACAAATGTATCTTAAACAAATTCTCGTTTGTAGGTCAACGGAATTATGTTGACTAAGCACAAACAAAAAGATCAACAAATAAATTAATAACACAAAGAAACAAACTATTAAAATGAGCAAAAGCAAAAAAATCTACGCTTAATAGTTTTAATCTTTAAGGTTGCTGAAATGAGACTGAATCGCGAGAGAAGGCAAAGTAAAACAAAAAAAAAAAAAAAGAAATAAAAAAAAAATTGAAAAAAAAAAAACTTTGCCTATGCTTTATCTTCTTCGTCTCCTTCCTTCTTTTTGGAATTTTGATTTATGGCGATTATTAAAATGAAAGCGATATGTTAGAGTTTTTTTTTTTTTGTTATGTTAAGAGGGGAGTTCGAGAAGTTCCCTTCCAAAATAATAGGTAGGTTCTCAAGGTACTCAAAATAAGCATTTGTTTCATTGAAGATCTCTTCATAAGACCCAAATCTCTTACCGCCGAGCTATTTCTTTTGGTTCGAAAACAGAAAATAGTCGCAGGGGGGCTGAATGGAATAGATCAATTTATGGATTTTTTTTATGGCGAGTGTATTCGTTTGCACCCGTGCATTATAATGTTGGAAGAACATTTTATTTTTCCTCCAAATATGGTCATTATTTCTTCAAAACAATGTCATATCTTTCCAACAGCTCCCAGTGATCGATATGAATGACACCGGATACATCCCAAAAAGCCAATAGACCCATATTGGCCCTTTTTAGAACATGGTTCACCTGCAGTAGTCTACTGATTTGATTTTTTCTTGGCTTCTGGTGTCTTGTGACAGATCCACTGTTACGATATGGAACAACAGATCACTGAAACAATCCTACACGGTTCCGCTTAAACACAAATTATATATCACAGGTTACTCAAAATTTGTCAGATTACGCGGAAAATCATTGCCTTATCTTGTACAGCCCTCGTACATATTACTTTTTTATTGTTTTTGTTCTTCTCATTTGCTTAATTCATTCGTCATTTGATAATGGAAAAGCATAGGAAAAATAGAATTCGACATAAAAAGGGTTATTTTTTAAATTAAGAATCGTTTTATTATTTCATTTACCTTAGAATACATTAGTATGGAGCAGATATCCAGCAAATTGTAAAATTCAGTCGGTGCTTTATGAATGTCAAACAAAATCTTAGACCAAACTGTTTTTGGCATGATAATTTTTGTTTTTTTGTGGTTGGGGAGGTCAAAAATTCCTCCTGTCTCAGCCCCTGTATTTGGTGTGCCACTTAAAAACGGATAAGTGTACACCATGGAACTGCTTTCGCACTAATTCAAGGTGGTATCCTCGTGTCCAGTTCCCGCCTCTTCCATCTTAATATCTTTTCCATGTAGTAAAGTACTTATATCTAGTTGTGTTTACCCACACTGTTCCCCAGCGCCTCATGCTCTTGTTGCCACCTATCACACTCAAAAAAAAAAAATGTGCTTTGCATCGTTTTCTTTTGCGTCCATATAAATACAATTTGCATTTACCGTTTTTCCTATTGTATGAAGAAATTTTCGGAAGTATACGGGTCCCGATAGCAGTTGTGTGATGTAAAAGTTGACATCAGTTTATCTCCATGTCCATCTGCCTTTCGTTCCTGCAGTCCACCGCCGCTGTTGCTGACCGCTTGCCATATTGCGTTTGTCAAATTGCCTTGCTTCAGAATCCATAGCTTCTGCCTCTCATTTGTGAGCAGGTCTATCGGTATCGTGCCTGTGATGACTAATACTGAGGTTATCCGGAGAGCTGCCGTTCTTTGTGTTTTTGACCAGTACTTTTTTCTTTTTTCCACTTTGAGTGCATCAGCCCACACTTCGCTCCCGTAAAGCATTATCAATAGCGTTGTGTTATCTTGAAACTTTTCGCCGACTAGAAAATGATCCTCCGCAGCTTGCCATCAGCCTTGATAGAGAGCTTGTTACTCTTGTTCTTACTTTACTGTTGATTACTGTTGACTCTTATACACAGGTAATATAATGAATTTGAGGTGTTCAATGTTTGCAAAAAGAAACGCATGTACATTTCGTGGGGTATGTGACTTCTCAAGCTCAATTTTCTCGATCATAAGACTCTAGCCATTTTTGCGTCCTAATCATCAATTGATTATGACTGTTGCTAATGATCCATTATAGCTAATGTTCCATAAATCTGGGCGAGAATTGAACCCTGTGATACGCCTGCCGTTATCTACTTTTTTCGCTGTGCTCTGCTTGTGACTTCCTGATACGAATCATCTTCATTATGAAGTCATGTGTTCTCTGCGTATCAAGAGCATCTAGCATGTCATCCCATTTTATGCAGTTAAAGGAGTTTTTGATATCGATTGTCCAGTGGCATAGTACAAAACAGATATCATGTAATATTTCTAGAATATTAACAAATAAATATCTTCTGAAGCTCTTCTTTCTGTGGGTGTGTTTTTTTTTTTTTCTTTTTTTTTTTTGGAATATCCAAGAAGGTGTAAATCTTCGAAAGATCGTAGCAAATCGACCTACTAGGTTGCAAGATTCACCAGACAAACAGTCTCATATGGTGCCGTGATTAACTCTTTGAGGAGTACAAACCGGGAACAATCCATGAGAACATGGCGAGCATATTCTCGCTGGTTTGTACAAAACAGGCTATGCGGGTCATCTACATGCTTGAATTTATGTAGATATCCCCGGAAGCATCAATGTCCTGTGAGGAACTGCGTGAGATGGTAGTTCAGAGTACCATGCTTCCTGATGCTACGGATTAGCTCGAACGTCCATCGCCCCTTTGTTGAGATTTGCCAACGCTGTTGCTAGGGGTCAGTTGGGGCTTGTGTACAACATATTCTGATTGAGTTAAGGCGATACACACACACAGCTCCTTTAACGTGCGATCTGAACTTAGTTGCACCGCACCAGACTGGTGCAGCATACCGAATGATTAATTTGCTGACCGCTGCCAGCAGCTCACGCACTGGTTGTCTAGGCCCTCCAACATTTGGCATCAGCCTTGACAGGGCTGCGCAGGACTTGGATGCTTTCTCACTTCAGAACTTTAGGTGGTCCATAAAGTTGAGACGCCAATCCAAGAGAACCCGCAAATATTTAATTGAGGATGCAGAAGCTATACCTTGCGTCCCGACTCGAACATTAAGGGATTCTATCTTCTTCCTGCTATTGGTTAGATCCATTCACCGTGCGTGTGTGTGTGTGTTGAGTTGAGTTCAAGCAGAGAATCATTAAAAACAGCCTATATACATGTATGTTAAAGGTATCTAGACAGCTGAGAACCTATCTGTGATAAAATTCCGGACCATTGCACTGAAGTTATTGTTTGTATTCTCCATCTGTAGTAAATAGTTGCAACAAAATTCCTACACTAAGGCTGTATGAGTCTTTACATTACGAAATAGTGTAGAAATTCTAGTCACTAGTCTATCAGATGCAATACATAGATACACATTATAATATAACAATAACAACTTAGTATCTGAAGTAAGTATATTTAAGCTTTAAAATTATCAAAATTTGCAGTTATTTTCTTTATTTGATTTATCAAATTTATGATGATGAATTACATTAAGTTTCGCCTTAGAACATACTATATACTTACATATGTAAATTAAAAATGTTCTTTGTTAATCAATTTGTTTGTGTTTGTGTTAATTTGCATAAGTGAAATTTTTCAACAACCAAATTAAAAAATCATCATCATTATCATCAATATCAACAACATCATGGTATTGATACCATCACCGTGGGCTTATACAAAATTGACCACAATGCAAAGTATCTGGGTGAATGAATCATTCTCAAAAATTGGCAATAATAGTTAATGGCAAATGCGTCATTAGATTAGTTTAAGAAGTTAACACATTTGAAATTCGATTTTCTAGTCATTTATTCAATCATAAAAATGGGAGAAAGAGAAATGTGCAAAAAATCAAAGGGAGGAACTCTAACCTAAATATTTGCTATCTATTGTTTATTTATTTGTAAACATAGATACAGATATAAATAAGTAGGTATGTTAAAATACTAACGAGATATTGTATACAATCACGAGAAACAAACAAAACAAAAACAAAGAGTAACAAATTTAACTAATAAGACATAAATTGTCATTAATTTTCGTTAATCATTAATAATGTTGCTGCTGCTGTTGCTGTTGCTTTTGCTGTTGCTATTGCTGATGTTGATGTTGATGTTGATGTTGATGCTGTTAGTGTTGCTGCTACTCCTAGAGCTTTAAATCAATTTCAATCATTATCAAATTGGTTACAGTCAATTGTTGTTGCTTCTAAATATCTACCTATTAGCATGATTATCAATCAATGGCAATACAGGCAGGCAAGAAGGCAACATGGGCAACAGCAACATGAGCATCAACAACATAAGCATCAGCAACATGAATAACAGCAACATAGACAACCAACACCAACGGTTGCCGTCAATTGCCATCAGTTGCCAAAGTTGAGCTGAGTTGAGCTGAGCTGAGCTGAGTTGAGTTTAGTTTAGTTGAGTAGAGTTTCAATCTTTAAATAGACCTTATAAGCAGGCATTCAGGCAGGCAATGAATACGACTTAGTCGTTTCTATATAGTAAAATCAAATCAATTGTCACAAAACTCGATTTTTCTTGCTCTTTGCTATTTTTTACTCTTGCCCTTGTTGTTGCTGTTGCTGTTGCTCTTGCCCTTGCCATAGATACAAATGTATATCTAAGTTAAGCTTAACTTAATCCACCAGTCCGTTTGTCTATTCATCTATTCATTTTTCCATTTGGTTTTATTGTTGTTGATTTTTTTCTTACCTTTATTGTGTTGTTGCAGCGGTTTTAGTTCACTTCAGATCAGCTCAGTTCAGCTGCCTGTCCAACATTTGTAGTACAAGTAAGTATAAGAATAGAAACGCTTCTAGTCACTGACCTAGAATGCATTTTTAGCTTTTGTTTGAAACGCTTTACTTCTTCCATTTCTTCTTCTAAAGTCTTTGTCTCTCAATCTGTTATCTAGAGAGTCTTTCTTGCCTTTAGCATCAGAATCAGCAGCAGCAGCAGCTTAGGTTTCCAATACCGTTCGTCTATAGCTTCCAGCAACAGCAACAGCAGCAACAACAACAACAACAACAACAACAACAGCAACAACAACAACAACAACAAGAACAACAACAACAAGCTTATTAGCATAATCTCAAGCCGCAAGAATCGTCAGTTGTTACCATCATCATCATTATCATCATCAGTATCGTCATTGTCGTTGTCGTTGTCGTTGTCTTTTCCTTTGTCGTCGTCGTCGGCACAGATCCCATAGTCAGTCAGTCAAGCCATACTAGTCTCCATATAACGTACTAACATACTAGTCGTACATATCTATCAAAGCTAAACTAAGCTAAGGCTGCGTGCTGTAATGCGCTCTTAACGATGATAACGACAACGACGACTATGACGACCGACGCCTAAACCTCCTTCATTCCCCGGAAACCAACTTAAGACCAACACTTTGCTTATTGTATTTTTCCCATGGTATTCTGCTACAAGTACATATCTATATACTGTCAGCCAAAGCAAAGTCGTCGTCGTCGTCGTCGTCATCATCATCATGAGCAAAATCAACATCATTATCGTCGTCATAGTTGTCCATGTTGCACGGCCGACTATGTTATATACAATGTACCAATGTATCTATGCATGTTCAGAATGTGTGCCTTGACGATATCAGAAAGGTTAGGGACGAAGAATGGAGGTTACCAAACGCAACTGTATCTGTATCTGTATCTATTCTTGCTTGCTGTTCACTTTGTGTTGCATGTTTAGCAGTTTGTCTATGCTTTCTTTCTTAGTCTTCTGATTCTAAACCATAGCTAAGCGTGTAGAATGCTACATAGCATTTCTTCTTGTATTTAGATCTTGGCGTTTATGTTAATAATTAGGCATATAAAGAATAAAAACAAAGCCCCGACGAACTCAACTTGCAACAAGAAAGTCAAGAGTCAAGAGCAAAATAACGTGAGCGGGATCGGGATCGGGAGCTCAAGTTGTAGCGGATGAGAGAAGCTGAGCCGCAAGACACCGAGATTCATTCTTCAACTATTTTATTATAAGTATCTATGCATTGGCATAGTTCCAAATGATTCTCATTGTTGTTGTTCGTCGTTCGAGTTAACATCTTATGCCATATAACGGTGTAATAGCTTTATATCATTTACTCTAACTCCAAGCTGTTTGTATGGTAACTCTAACAAGAGAGAAGCAAGCACAGTGGAAGAATTGGGGAGGGGAAAGAGAGAAAGAGAGAGCTCATAACCTTTCTTCATCATAATTGTTTTTCTGACTAAACTCACACGCAATGCAATCATATTGAGTAGATATACATACGTATACTATAATATACCCCTAGGTTTCAGAAACCAAAATTTCCATTTAATTATTTTATCTTTATTTTATACCTATATGCTATCATGAGTTTATATTTAATATAAATTCAAGTTACGAGAACCTCTATCAATTTCTTAGAAAATAGTAATATTTGTAGAAGTTAATTCAACATAAATTATTTCAGAAAAATATACTCTACTTACACGATTTTTCAGTTAAAATTACTTTTGTATTTTCTGAGGCTTTTGCAGTAATCCCACTACCCAAGAAATCTGACTTTTGCATCTTCAAAGCAGTCATTATGTTGAGTACAGAATTCAAGTATAGTATTGAATTTGATTCTTGATATCGCTGAACAAGAGAAAAGTAAAACATCCTAGGCAGTCTGAAAATACTTTGGACTTACTTTAATTTCCACCATATCTACCTAGATTAATTTTTTTACTTCTCTTCCTTTACAAATTGGATATCTTGACTGGAAATATAAGCGTAAGCAAAAACTGGACCAACAACCCAAGAACTGCTTTGAGTTTGAATTGGTGTGGTACAAAGTTTAAGCATAGGTTTTGTCTAATACCACGGGAAGTCAGGAGCCCAGGAAAATTGTCTCTTTATGGGAGCAACTTGGTGATTGTTGCCGTATCATCCATACGGGTAGAGTTAATACTCGGAGTGTGTAACTCAAAGGTCACTGACGTGTTGGGTAGTCCTTAACTTCACACCGAGCAATGAGTCATATGACTTTTGTCAATTCATGTGCTGGGCAATGTATAACTTTCAAGTAAAACAAGGTCATGAATATTCCCACCTTAAAGAGAGAGAGAGAGAGAGCTGAGATACCTCAAGGAAGCATGCTGGTTGTAAACAAAACTACGTCACAACAATATTTGCCAATGACACAGCTATTCTCAAGGTCAAAAAGACAGAGTTAGACACGACCTTAAAATTGCAGTTCCAACTAAACGAGGGGTGTCCAAAGTTTTTTGTTTCCCAGTGTCAAATCGGAAGAAAATATGGTGATTGTAGTCGCAAATCGCATATCAAATCTGAATTTCTTTCTTGGTAGTGCCGTTGGTTGGACGAGCACAAGAAACAATACGGCTTTCCGCCAGTGTAGTTGAGTGACCATCGAAAACGTTTTCTTTCTCAGTGTTTGTCTCTAAGGCCACATTGATATTTGGCTTGGACCGTATACTAGACATGGGCCGCAATTTGGACAGCATTGCTCTAAACAAATTATACTACTGAACAATTAGACGGCTTATTAAACTCAACGAAAAGAAGTCAGTGCACATCAACTTCATGTACCTAAAATAAAGTGAGATATAAACGATGTATAAATTCCGTACTCGAATATTGCAAAGTATTTAGGCATGACTTTAGATGCTAAGCTCAAGTGAAGCGCACACACGTAAAAAACAGAAAGAGGAACTTGAATTAAAAAATATGGAAATATATATTGGCTTATGGATAAACTGTCATCGTTATCCATTCGAAATATTTACGGTGCACAATTTAAGCAATATGCAGCAAATCTAAAGATTTCAAAACAAATTGATGAAATATGTTCTGCCCTTTGACTGGCTCGTTGGCTCGGAGGTTAGTGCGCCGAGTTTACATCCTAGAGTTGCGGGTTCAATTCCCGTTCAAGTCTGGTCCTGCACTTTTCTAACAAACTCCCCTATCCTTCCTAACTCTTTCCCAGAGCTGAAGGCCTCTGTTGCTATTGCTCATAAACATAACTAAGTTATAATTTAAAATTAAAATCCTAGTTTCTAATAAATAAAAATAAAAAAAAAATGTTCTGCCCTTTACTTGTACAAATAGTGCAGTTCCGATCTCGAAGGTAATCGTGGAATCGATTAGCGGATACAATACAAAAAGAGACTGAGCAAGCATATAAATAATGAAGCCTAGATTCTCGCGGACTCAACTTTATGGTTAAGGAAGCTTAAAGGATAAAAAACAAAAAACCAGTAGATTTAATTTCCTAATTAAAAACTTAAAATAGTTGTATGTACGAGTATTTTTTTCAATACTAGATAGAGCACATACATACTCACAAGACCTCATTAAATAGAAATATTAAATCATAAAATTTAAAATTTAATACTTTGATGATGAAATATAGCATTCGATTAATCTTTTCTTTTTTGTTAAGTTATTTTATCTTAATATGTGAATTGATGAACTGAAGTAGTGGCTAGAAGAAATTTGTATGAGGAAGGAAAGATTTTTATGAAAGTTAAGATGTGATTTTTTGTGAAGAATGCATTTTTTTTTTTTTAATATCTTTTATTTATAATTACATCTATGTTCATACAATACAAATATAATATACAATATGATATATGTATGTTTTATTATTATTGATGCACTGAAAATTAATTGAAAATTTAACAATTTAGTTTCGCTCAACGACTTTATCAATTTGAGACAACTTTCTTCTTTCTTCAATTTAACAACAATAATAAAACGTATAACAACAAATATTAAATGCTGTTATGATTTAAACAATCATTCATTTCTATTGAAAGTAAACAAAATCGACATTATCATCAACATTAGTAAAGTAAAAAAAAAATAGAAAAAACTTTTGAGGAAGATCGGAAAATATAACCAATGAGTTACAAATGAAGAAGAAATTGAACGCCCGCTCAAAACTAAAGAAAACAATTCATTCATACAACTATTCAAGTTAGCAACCAACCAATCAACCAACCAACCAACCAACCAACACACCAACTAACCAAACAAATAGTCATACATCACATCAATCAATACAACTATATGACTATGGTACGTATACTTAACATACTCGTACTTATACATATCTACATATGTGTCTATCTATGTATCTATCTATCTTTCTAGCCGTTTGAAGTCATCACGTTACTACTTATAATAACAATAACAACAACAAGTCGACAATAAAAATAGTAACAATAACAACTTAAAAAACAAAAATGTAATAGCGCCACTAACATCAAACAACACACAAGCATGATGGTGGTGATGATGGTGCCGATGATGGTGATGGTGATGGTGATGGCAATGATTGTCATTGTGATGATGATGATGATGATGATGATGATGATGATGATGAACATTATCAGCCAATGTCAGCCAGTTTAATCATGCACAATCCCAATGGACAATGCTGCTCCTGCAGATGCTGATGATGACAATGTATGATGGTACAGTATGCATTCGATAATCCGGACAATTACAAAACACATGTTTTCCAAATTAATGAAATATCCGGATTAGTGTCTCATCATTGTCATATCATCACTAGACAAGAGAAGAGATCAACTACTTTTATGATAATTCCTATAAAAAATACAACAAACAACAACATTTTCAAAAAGAAATGTTCGGTTTAAAAAGCCTGGTGCCCGGATTACAGAATCTAATAATGAAAGCAATTGTTTTCATCGATTATGATGAACTATATTTTTATGAATAGTTATTTGTTGTCCTGAAGTTTGTAATGCAAACAAGGAGACATCGTAGACCCCATAAGTATTCTTGATCAGCGCGAAAAGGCGACTTGATCTAACCATGTCCGTCTGTCTCTTTGTATGTATGCAAACTTCTCTCTAAGTTTTTGATTTAGAGAGCTTGTACGCAACTTTCTTTTTACCATACGCAGCACATGTGTGGGAATCAGACGAATTGGACCACTAGTGAGAGTATCTCCCATACAAACACCCTACTCAAATTCATGTTCTTATTATAATTTTTTTTTTTTTTTTGTTTTTATTCTATCATCTTGAAATTTGAAAACATTAAATTTCCTAGGATTACTGGATTACTGGATCGTAAAGCTCCCGTACAAACAAAGTTTTCAAGGGGCTGCCTGAAGAGTATTACCTCTTCGGCCTAGTCGATGTTACTCTTCTTTCTGGTTTTATTGACATTTTTCTCTACTATTCTTGTTTTTTTTTTTTTTTTTTGCAAATGCAATGTTCAAAATAGAAAATAAAAAATTCAAAAAACAAAAAAATGTTGCAAAATACAAATTCTTCATGCAAAAATATTGAAATTCTCATAGTAGAAAAAGAATGGGACATGCATAGCTTTATGATAATCCAAATATTAGCAACAACAATAACAATATAACCGAGAAATAGCCAAGAGCAACCAGAAAAGATACACAGCTGTGGACAACAAACTGTGAACATCAACATTGAATGTCATGGAATGGAATGTGTTCTTCTTGTCTGACTTCTACTCCTCTTGTCTATCAAAGAAACAACCATGCAATACCCCCAAACCTCAAATCTCTCTACTGCTGTAACCATACGACAGCAGCATTGTTTTTAATACACCTATGCCCTCTTTCTTTATGACTCGTTGCTCCCATCTGGGAACAAATCGATCTATGATTGTTGGACAAAAAACATTGCAATTTTATTGCCTTTCACACACTATGATGGCTATGCGGTATTTTCAATTTGGTGTTATGTTTGTAACGCCTATTGGTGAATCTAGATGTTATTCAATAATGATTAGCTTGCCCAGAAAATATAATTGTGCCTAGTCCATGTGCTGCTAATACAGATATATTATGTATATCAAAATTATAGTTCTTCAATAACTGGTAGAGGTAATTCCCAAGCGAAATCCACTTGTATGCCATATGTTTATAAATACGAGTTTTACTGACTATTAAGTGTATGTAATATTTTCTTAAAAATGTTCATTAGTCATGCAAAAATTTTACTGATGGCACCTGTATTCGATATAATTGCCTATAAATTAAAGTCATTTGCACTTGCAATTATATCATATATCATATATCATATCATATACGTATATCATATTGTTATGAATCTATATAGTTTCACGAAGCTAAACTAGGACACCGTCTGACCGATCACCATGAAATTTAGCACATGTACTATGTATTTTTTCATGGAGAAAAATGCACTTTGTTGTAACTTGCACTAGATGGCACTGCAGAGATGACCTTCTACACCGTTGAACCGATGAAATACTTATACTATTTCTAATAGTGGATAAGTTTTGATTGATACGCTTTCATATTGACAACTTACTAGACAAGAACAATGACTATAAAAATCATACACTAACATCAAGTCGGGGGGTGTAGCAAAAAGCTCTGAGCAATGCTAGTTGTATCTAAATTAGTAGTTATGATAAGACCAGAGTTATGTATTTACTAGATATATTAGAATAATATTTGAATTTTTGTATGAAAAACTATTACTTTTCTTGACGAATCGATTTTTTGCAATAATTTTATTAAGAAACACAAAATAAGCAATAATTTGGCTTGAAAGGTGTAATGTCTTAAGAGAAGAGTTCTCCAATAAGTGAATATATAGGAAAAGGTATTTAAGTTTCGGTGAGTTGGTGATTTAATATTCTTGGTCTTGGTCTTGGGGGTTTTTTTTTTTGTTTTTTTTGTTTTTGGTTCATTTGCAGGTTTGCTGTCTAAGTCTTTTGTTTAGCTTTGTTTTTTGTTTTTGATTTTCTTTTTTTTTCTGCATTTTCTTATTAAAATTGTTAGCTTTTCTTTCGGACTTTATGCTGCTGCTGCTGCTGCTGGAAGCAATGAAGAAAGTTTTCCATGCCTGACAATTTAAAAAAAAAAAAAATATTGTTGTTCTGTTTTTTGTTTTGTTTTCTTGTCATATTGTTGGTGATGGTAATGGTAATGGTGATGGTAATGGTAATGGTGATGGTGATGGTGGTGGTGGTGGTGGTGGTGATTGTGATGGTAAAGAGTTTTCCAGTTGCTTGTTGTATTCAATAGATACTCGGTTCACTGTTAGTGGAAAATGCTATCTAACGGCATCAGTTACACTGAATAACTGTTCTCACTTTCTTAAACTAAAGACACAAACACACCACACACATACATAGATGTAGACATTTATATAGTATGTATCTATTTAGAAATGTGTATATGAATGTATTTTTTACTTCTTGTCGTATATCCGGTGGCATTGCTTTACTTTATTTTAGTTTAGTTTTCTTTCTTTCATTGATTCACAAAGCAGAGATCTAATTCAATTCAATTCAATTCAACTCAACTCAACTGAAGTCAAGTCAAGTCATTTCATTCTGTAAGTTTCTCCTAAATACGTATATTACTCTCTTTTTTGTTTTTTACAATACTCGTATTGGCTAATCTAGTAGTTGCTAACTTGCTGTACATTAGTTTTTGCTCTTCAGAGATCAATCAAAGCTCGTGAAATTTCTTGAAAAACATCGTGACAATAAAAAGTGAATAAAATGAAAGGAAGGAAATAAAAAGTAAGTTTTTTCTTCAATTCATTTACTTTACTTTATGTGTTAGTATTTCAATATAATAAAAAGTGAAAAATTTATTTCTTCATTTTTCAATCATCATCATCATCATCATCATGTACCTGCGCCTTATGAGTTTTGACCTGCTGTTGCTTTCATGACATTTTATTGTTTGTATTTATTACGCCTTGCGGATCGAATTTTCTTACTTCTCTGAATAGTCTATTAAAATTGGGTCGCCATTAATTTTATTAACTGGCTGTTAAAAAGTATATATTAAATGACCCATATTCGGTCAACCGACCGACAGGTTGCATTGACATCGTATGTATCAATCATAAGCTAGTAAAAATAATGACAGGATAGCCGATTCAATCAACATATATGTATTCTATATATTCTATAAGTCTTTAAAACTCGGGAATATAGAAATAAATACGGAAAAGAAGTTATTGACTCCGGAAATTATGTTAGTTGGTTTTTTACTTTAATTATATACATGCATACATATACAACACAAATTACTTAGCGACCTGTCCTAGAAGTTTGGGTAGAGGAAAAAATTCCTTCATATTCACATACAACAAACATTGTGCCTACTGAAATGGAAGGGGATCATCCCTGTCATAACTAAGACGAACTTTACGTTCAGCAGAGGATTTTCTATTTCTGTTTGTGTTTCTTGTTCTTCGACCAATAGTTTTAAGAAAACATACCTAAGCCACCATATGAAAAACTTGATTAGCATTGTACACACCATATATCAATCTCTAAATGATATTGAAAACTGTTTCAAAATCAATGGAATGGTTCAGGAATTGTGCGTATCGGAACGGACAGAGATTTCAACTATCTTTTATAGGAGAAGAGGAGATTTAATATATGTTTAAAATTTGGATACTATTTATTTATTTTATTTATTAGAACTAGGATTATAATTATAATGTATAACCTAATTATCATTATGAGTAATAGCAACAGAGGCCTTCACCTTAGAAAAAAAGAGTTAAGAAGGATTGAACCGCGATTCCATGATGTAAACTCCAACCGAGTTAAGAGGATGGAAGTCGTAAGTTCTAGCATTATGTCTATGATACATTAGTTTGAACTTTGATTTCTCACTTTAAATCACCAAATTGCTTAAAAATCATGAACAGATTTTAAAAGAAATCAATGATTAAAGATTAAATTAAGGAAACGACAGGAACTAGAACACTTTGTGACTGCGAGCAAGATTGGGCCTATTGCGACAAACACCTTAATAACAGCTCATCTGAGATTCTGGCATTCATCAAGATTTCCAAAATCCATGTACTGGCTACGCAAATTGTTTCACTTCTTTCGAGAAAGGTACTCTTTCACAAAGTATAAGAGATTCCCTAAAGCGAGTCTTAATTCTCAAAGGACCATAGGAGTGGGGAGAGGATCTTTCCTGAGGACACCCTTTTGCAGCACAGACTTTATATTTTATTGAACCCATTGATAATTTGATGTTTCTATTCTTTAGTATGTATTCTATCTATTCACAAATTGTCCTATCGACACCTTCGGGTTGGATTGTACCGATTATATGGCGAAATTGTATGTTACCAATTCTTAATTTTTCAGTGAGTTTTCAATCTTTTGAGTAAGATTAAGAAGTACATGTGTTTTTGACTTGATATACATACTGATTATCATGTAATGGATTCTGCGGTTGAAAACTATCTCTGATATGTCTATCAATATTTTCTCCATTAAATTTAGGAACATGACGTGAGACTAATTGGTCTGAATGATTTAGGGAGATCCATATTATGTCCTCCTGCCATTTGTATATGTATATCGGAAGGACATAATGGGCTCCATTTAGTTGGAATTACACATCAAACAAAACTTACCCTAAATATGTTGATTAAGGTATGAGTAATGTGTGAGAGCTTCTTCTGTAGGAGTGCCGCAAGGACTCCATCTTCTCCGGGGTCTTTGAATGCCTCACTTTATTCTGCCACTGTTAAAACTTCCCTGTTGTATGACCAATCATGAATCATGAGTATCGGTTGTAAATCCTTCTAGTTGGTTGTCGTTTATATCAGTAGACTTTTTGCGTATGCCATCCGGTCTCTTGAGAAATAGATTATTATAAGTTTGTGTTTTGGAAAATATGTTAAGGATCCTAGCACTACTGTTTATATCATTTATGTCAACAAAGAAGTTTCACCAAGATACCCTCTTTGCACTCCTGATTGGATTCTTTAATACCAGTCACACTATCTATTTTGCCTCCTGGTTTCTTTCTCCAGTCTAGATAGCCTATTATTCCATCAGGGATTCATCTTAAATCTGTTTAAGATTTTTTTAGTATGTATATCATTTGAGGATTGCATTTATCTCCTTTTTGATACAACTTCCATTTTGTTTTAAAGTAAAAGAAGTGACATTCACTATCATATATTGTATGTACGAGTATAAGATCAAAGCGTTTTGATGATTCAAAAAGAAAAACACTACACATTCACAATTAAATTCATAATTCAGCAGACTGTTTGTCTGTACCAGACTCAGCAAAGACCTTTTAATTGATGAGGCATACAAAAATAAATGAACAAAAAACATAAGTACAATATGTACAGATGACAAGACACATGGAGGCAGACAGACAAGTTAACAAATATCAGTTCAATTATTTTTGTTACTTTGTTAAAATTGATTACATGTTCAAGATTAGATAGTACTAGTTATGATATATTTTGAAGTGAAATTTTTACGACAAAAATGAAAGTGTTTCTTTTCAATAAACATAATATTTTTATTGTATTTTCATTTTTTTTTTTTTTTTTTTTTTTTTTTTTTCACTTTTCTTTTCCTTACATTTCTATCTTATTTATCCAATCAGTGACAATTAAAAATTAATAGACTGATAAATATCATAAAAAGATATTAACAATAGAAAAATATAATCATTTTTCTATAGGAAAAGAAATTAAATATTAAATAAAAATATGAAAAATGAAAAATAAAAAGCGTGTACGAAGTTATCAAGATAAAGTAATGAAAAAAATGGCACCTGTTTGTGTTAAAAGTCTCAGTATTTCACGTAATTAAATAATGATAATAGATATACACGGTTGGTTGAGCTCATCATCATGGTCATCCATAATATTCGAGTATGTGCATTCATATTTTACTGGTACAAAAATAAACCCTCAAGAGTTGTTTAATTGATTCATGGAGTTTTTTGTATCATCTCACTTGCTGGATTATCAACTTGGCGTGGTAATAGGGCCCAGTATATATAAAACAACCTGAAAGTAATGCCGGAGGTACTAAATGTCATCAGTATGGTATTACATGGTAAAGGCAAACACTAAAGTTGACTAAGCAACTCAAGCTCCTCAGGCAAGATGACTGTCTATTTTATTCTATTCTTTTCTATCATACCTGTAGTAATTTTAAATTTCTAACATTGAAAATATATTAAGAACTTGAAATTATCGGTTTTTGGTGGTCAGTGGACATTGGCCAGACTCCTCCCGATATAATGGACCTCCTTCTTTTTTATTTGTTAAATCATTTCCGAATGTAAGCGATCATACAATTTTACAGATATTTTCATGATTTCCCGTTGCCTTCGGAAGTGCTTAATAGTTTTCCATTTCTGTGCGCATCCATTTATTCTTTGTCCGTTGCTACAGCGACATCAAATCGCCTTATCAGTGCAGTAATCAGAATTGTGGCTTTTTAGCTACACCTATTTTAAAAAACCTGCTGATTGTCCGGAACTGCATGCTTATTCGTAAATGTTATTTATACGCAACCGTTCCTTATCCGCCACCTGTGACCCTTCAGCTGGGCTTCCGAAAAATACCTTCTATTCCGCGGCCCGGAAAACATTAGTCTTCCTCTTGGAAGTTTCATCTCATAATCTTGCAGACTTAGACACTAGTTACGATTATCTTTATAGATGTTTTATGAACAGAACATGACAAGATCGAGTCTCTTTTGCCTGTTTTTATACTTTACTATTGTAATATCAGAGAAAACTAGTACCTAATACACCTTTCCCCACTAGCAATTTTGAGAGCTTAGAATAATCTAAAACCATAACCCATGTAAAAAAGATGAACTTTGAGTTTTGGATATAAGTAAGTTTACATAGTTTGATTGTGATCTCTTAGAAAGGGCTTGCCAATGAATTTTTTCTCTTCTCTTCCCTTCTCTTCTCTACTCCAGTCTGTTCCCTACTTTGGTCTTACCTTGTATTATTTGGTTGTTCACATGAACTTTTGTACTTACTTCATTGTAGATACATGATTTTTTTTTTTATTTATTATATCTTCTTGTATTTTTATTTTTTAATTGTTACAATTGTGAAAATAATTTCGTTTTCATTACGAGTGAAATCGTTTTTTTTTTTTTGTCATCATCATCATTGTTTTCTTTACTTATAGCTGACCAGACATTATGTCTGTCTTTCTGTTTATCTATTTATGTCTGTTTGTCTGCCTACATGACCCGATATTTGTGTTCAGTAATGCCACCAAACATTTGTCTGAGTTTTCAAGCCGAAATTTATTTATTTATTTTTTTTTTTTTTTTTTTGGGCTTTTTAATGGTAATAAAAAATTGTAATGCAACAACAATAGCAACAATTACTTGTACTTATTCATAAAGAAGTATAACGATGCCGTTTTTGTTAATGTTTAGGTTATTATCTTGTCGTCTTCATGTGTTTTTCTTGACTTAAGTATTTTATGATCATTTAAAAAAAAAAATATACTACCACATTTTTTTTTTTTCTTTTTTTGCTATCTTTCTTTCATTTTAATACTCGTAATTATATTTTCATTGAAGCATTTCTCCGTTTTTCGATACCCTACCATAATTGTGTATGATCAAAAAAGGTTTTTCATTTAAGTTTTCTGCAAACGCTTGTACTACAAAGTCATCCAGTTGCATGGGTTCTGCGACGCTCTGATTTCAGCATATGGTTGCTGTTTATACTATGTTCACAACGTCGCCAGTAATCGAAATGCTTATGTCAATCTACTCACAGCAAAAGCAACACTGACTCCAGTTAAGAAAAAGTCACTTCCCAAATTAGAGCTATGTAGAATTCACCTATTGAGATGAAGGACAATTCGTTCTGCATTGACCAAAACAACATTATTATATCCTCTCGATTAACGGAAATGCAGGATTAAACATTTGACGGAGCCTGGAGATTTGTACCTACTAAATTTAAGCCGGCAGACATTGTTTCCACTGGATTCAATTTTAAAGACTTGATGAACTCTTATTACAATAGTTTTTTGAACCGCTGCTCCTAAGAGTAGACGCTATGATGTGGCCAGTTGCTAGTGACCATAAAATCGATATGGACAAATTCAATCAAGAGAGACTCCAAGAAGGCTTTCGTTGCTAATGGGCATTCTGTATATTACAGATGATTGGTAACATAAATTCATATGCAAAATGTAAATTTTTCATACTTCCCAAGTCTTTAAAAAAAAAACATAAATTTTTACCCAGAAAATAGGTTTATTTTCCAAAAAGTAAAGAAAGACAATCACATAAAAAGTGTTTCATGTTTATCAACCTGTTTTTATGGGGAATATGAGAGGAGTTATCAACGAAATAGTGTTCTTGTTAAAATGTAGAATTCATATTTGCCCACAGATCTCATTTGACTTGAAAGAATATGCACAAGTATATTGCCTATAGAGGCCTACAAACATTAGTAACAGTTCTCAGTCACAAATTATCTCAAAAAACAACTTGATAAAACAGTGATTTATGAACTCAATAAGGAAACTATATTTAACCAAAGTTTCAGTCAAATGATCCAAAGCGTGTTATTTCAATTAACTTAACTTTTTTGTTTGTGAACCGATTTGAATAAAATAAACACTAAATATTACAGAAAGCTTTCTAAAATACACGAGTGAAAAACGCATTAAAATTGGTTAAGCCGTTTCTGAGATTAGCGAGCACAGACAGAAAAGTATATAGAATTTTATATGCATATACGTATAGATTGAGTTACGTGTATGCTTATAAAATATTCTTTTTATTTATGTTGAAAAATCTTCGCATACAGGCATTTTTTTTTGAAACTTAATATAATTTCGCATATGTCTATAGGGTATTCAATAAGTGGTTCTATTCAACATAACAACAACAATTGAATACACTATTATCATTGTACTGCATACTTAGTTGACAGATTGCAAGGAAAATCAGAAAATAAAAGCCGCTGTGAATTTTACCTACATAGTTAAGTGTCATTTAATGACATTTTAGTGATGGTACATATTGTGTATGGTAAGAAGAACTTTTACCTATTTTCATATAGGAAATATTGGCCATAGATTATAAACAATCTTATAGTTTTTTTTTTTTTTTTTTTTTTTTTTTTTCATTATACAAATTTGCATTCATTGACATTTATGATAAACATTTGATCGTTCTTAGAGTGTATTTAGTTAACTGTTTCTATATAACATACAATATTACTATAGCCCGATTCGGTTCGTTTCATTTACTAGAAACTAAGCTCATCTGTTCATCTAGAATCTAGAAACACCCGCTGCGAAGCGTACAATTCATTATATTGTATTTTATATGCTATGCTAGAAATGCATATGAAGAGACAAAGTTATAATAACATAAGTATCTGCGCATCTTTTACTTCTTTTACTGGTTCAACACTCATTGTATTTCAATAGCCGAAAAGAGACAAGTTTCGAATAGATACATATGCTTGCTATTATAGTCGAGTTTGCATTTATGTAATTGTTCTAAAGTTGAAGACCACTCTTGTGAAGATCTATAAATATGTAAATAGTTTTATATTTTTATTTTATTTTATTTTTTTAAAAATGTTCATAAGAAAAATCGATACTCATATCTTATGAATTCCTTAGAAAAGTTCTTGTACCACCATCATCATCATCATCATCACCATCATCATCTGTAGCCACCACAAAATCGCATCGCATCGCATCACATCGCATTGCATTGCATTGCATTGCATTTTTGCGACTTGTAAGCCAAGTTTTTGGTTAAAAAGCATAACCAAACCAAGTTGAGTTCAAAAATATTTC
The DNA here is from genome assembly GCA_037040105.1 of Amiota albilabris. Taxonomy (NCBI): domain Eukaryota; kingdom Metazoa; phylum Arthropoda; class Insecta; order Diptera; family Drosophilidae; genus Amiota; species Amiota albilabris. The sequence continues at coordinate 49,151 of JBANCV010000071.1, read as the reverse complement.
TCAGGGCTTAAATTTCAACCGCAAAAACAAACAGACGCAAACTCTTAGATATGCTTAGACAAAATCAAATGCCTAAGTACTAAGTTCAACGAGTATGTAAGTACGTGTATGTAAGAACTTCTAGAAAGACAACATTTAGATGAATCTGAGAGTTAGATGACTAAGCATGGCTTCAAAGTTAGTTTTGCTTTGCTTTGCTTTGCTTTGATTTTGTTTAGTTTGTTTTGGTTTATTTTGTTTTGTTATATTTTTTTTTTTTTTTTTTTTTGGTTTGGTTCGGTTTGATTCTGTGTCTTGATTCTGCTACTTGTGGTAATGATAATGGCAGAAACATCAGCAGCATAGACATCGGTAGCAATAGCAATAGAAGCGCAATAGCCATGACAAGTTGAATGTGAATTCTAGACACACATAGATACAACTTAGGTATACTCATATGTAGGTGTGTTTGTGAAGAAAATAATAACTTATAGAACGACCAAGTGGCAAAAAGGGGTTAAAAAAAAAAAAAAAAAAGAATTTGAATTCAACGCAGCACCAGCACCAGCACCAGCAGCAGCTTCATCAAACCAAACTAAAGACTCAGCAACTTCATGTGGCTACCAGAAGTAAGTATCTGCAACTTGTTCTGGTTGTTGCTGTTGCTTTTTGATATTGATGTTGTTCTTGCTGCTGCTGCTGCTGCTGTTGTTCCCCAGTGACCCACTTTCGAATTATGAACCAAGAATATTACAGTGCGTTTGTTTCTTTTGCGTTACCATCGTCGGAACAAACAGATAAGTAGGCAGGCAGTCGGTCATATAGACGGACGGACCTATGGATGGATAAACAGACGCCAGCCAATGTCAGCAGCGTCGAGATGCTTAGTTGCACATGCATAAATGTGTATGTACATAACATACATACTTATGTATATAATATCTATATAAATGTATATAAAATTTATTTTTATATATTACAGAGTCGTAAGTATATGCATTTATAATATTATTATGCAGTAAGTATGTGGTATGAGGGTTCCATGCCTATATTGTATGTTAAAATATATAATTTTCGTTTTAATTATACGCTCTTTTTCCGGAATTCGTTTCATTTTAATCAATGCCGCTCAAGGGTTCCACCGCCACTTCGGCTCAGTTCATCAAGATTCGTTTTGGTTCAGTTTTGTTTCCATTAACTATTCTAGTAAGTAAGTATGTACACATGTTCATGTACTATGGTACTTACATACAATATACCATGAATTATGGAATAATGATATATTGTATTAGTACCTATATATATTTTTTTTTTCTTTTGGTACCTTTCACATGCTCATTTTAGGAAAATCAATCACAAGACTAGTACGATATGCTATGATCAATTTCAATTGAATAGTATAATATATCTATTATACAATAGCTGCCAAATAAACTTCCTCAGCTATTGGGTCTTAACTTAACATCATTCTGCAACTTCCGATTGGATTGTATGCTTTCATCATTATGCATCATATACGTATACAGTAAAATCTCTAGTCACATACATACATACATTCCGGTCGGTAGAGAATTTCATTGGAACCATAGTTGTTCGAAGACAACCGGAAAGTTGAGTGTCTGTGGTTAACTCCTTAAAGTTTGCTACTCCTTAATTGAACTAAAACTATGATTATTTAGTATTATAATTTATGGAATTGAAAACACTTAAGGAAACATGAAATCTGTATAATCTCTTATAATAGGTAAGTATGTATGTATATACACGAAAATTGTCCTTATTTACGTATACGAGTTTTACATGATTATTCTTTATTAATATGAAATTGTATTTTGAATTTTTTGAATGAATGCATGCAATTCTTTTGCATGCAAGCAAACTAACTTGATTCATTTGTTTGGAAAAAAAAAATAAAAATCATGCAAACTCAAAAAATTGAATTTTAGTCAAAGTTCTTCGTGCTTAAAACTTATCATCATCGCCAATGAGGTGCTAATGAGTTCAACAGAACAAAAGGCCTTTGAAGACTCACAATTAAAGTGACTGTTGGTTAGTTAAGTTACTTTGAAATGGTAGAACGTAAAGATACTTAGAACAAAAGCCAAACAAACGTGATTAAACTAGAATAGAATAGAGCAGGCTTTATAATTAGAAGCAAGCAACGATGATAATTAAACGGGAAATGAATGACATGAACAAAAATACACTATATATATAGAAAATTGATTTCACCATGGCTATAAAATAAGTACCCTTCTTTATTTCTATATCTATATCTATATATATGCATATATAAAATTGTAAACGCTTTTCTCCCTGTGCACGTTAATCTCAGAAACGGCTTAACCGATTTTAATGCAGTTTTCACTGGTTTATTGAAGTAAGCTTCATTTAAAATTTAGCGTTTATTTCATTCCAATCGGTTCACAAACAAAAAAGTTAAGTTAATTGACTTTGGACGATTTGATTGACACTTTTGTTAAATATAGTTTTCTTATCATGTAGTTTCTTTTTTAAGAGCGGGCGGGCGTAGGAATGCAAGCCGGAACAGCTAGCAGTAATATCTATCTTTGGACTACTCTAAGCTTTACTGCTGGCCTTCAACCTTACCGATATGGGCTACATTTGTTATCACTCTCAAGGTCTTTACACCTTGTGATCTCAACAATAAGATTGATTTCTCAAGCAAATTGGGGATTTATTTTGTACGTATATATTATAATATTATACTACTAAATAGAAAAAGGTATTAAGAAAATTTAGTAACATAACGATGAGCCAAAAGAGCTAAAGAATAAAGATGAAGATAGAAGATAGTTGTCTAGAAGTCTTTGGAGCAGTGAAAGAAATTAAGTTTTCTTGTTTCTTTTTTGTTACGCCTACGCTTGTTACACAAACTTTTCCGCCCCATCCAATACCAGTACCACGAACCGATACCCTTCACTCCATTCCACTCGACTCCGCTACATTTAAACACACTTGTGTCAAATTGTTACATACTCGTATGTAAAAGTATACAATCTAATTGTGTCCCAATAAAAAAAAAACTTCATCCCAAATATAAAATTTATGAAACCAAAACCAGTCATTGCAATTTTTTTGTTTTAATGATATTTTCAGGAGTGTAATGATATATTTACTCCTACCATTTTGTTTAATGAACTTCTACTATAACTCAGGTGACTTTAAAATGAGAATCGGATAGACATACAAAACATATCTAAGGTCTGAGGTAAAGACCAAATATGCAATATTTCAAGGAATTTTAAAAACTATAAATCGAATAAAGCAACACATGCAAGAATTTTTTTACCAAATTTTCGGGATCGATTTATACTCATCCATTTTTTTTTGGCAATACTTGTTCCATTCTACAATACTAGAATACATTCTCTTAATGATGACTGCAAAAAATATACGTATTTTTAAATTTTTTGGGGCACCCTACAGTTTGTAACTGTTATACCATATTACTATTGTAGTATGTTACTTTCTTTCTAACATATTTGATCTGATTTTGTCGCGCTTGAAGACTGCAATTGAGTCAAAGTAAAACCACAGAGTTATGACCATCGCAATGGTTTTAATGTTAGTTACTCATAGTTTTTGGTGGTTGATAGATGGTAACATTGGAAGAGGGTGGTCTGTTCTTGGTTGTTGATTTTTCGTGTTAGCATCAGAGCGTCAGTTGCTTGGAGTCGGATCTGTAAAGATGTCAAGCATTGTTCTAACTAACGAAAAAAGAACTAATTACCCAGCAACGATGTTGACGCCGACGCTGAAGTTAAGTTTAACTGACGCCATCTAAGTATTTGAGATGCGGTACGAGTATGTATTGTATATGTATGTAAACCGTTATAATATCAGCATATAATGGGGAAAAGCAATAGAAACAACTTCATAATCAACTTCTCAACTATACATATATAATACAATAAAAACAATGAGCAGCATTAAGTAGTTGGTGCTGTTGCTACTGCTACTGCTACTGCTGCTACTGCTGTTGGAAGATGCAAAATAATAATATTTTAATGGAATAGAAAAACAACAATCATAATAACCACAACATTTGCCCCAATTCCATAATGCAAATTGTGACACACAGAGAGAATGTTCAAGTAATAAGGAAAGATCAAGATCAAAGAGTGTTTGGTGGTATACAGTGCAGAGAGAGTGTACTAAAACCGACTGATGCACACATCAGTAGAATAATGCTTTGTGTGATTTGTTTATATAAGTATGTACATATGTTTATACTTGGTACAACTAAAAGTAAATATAAAATATGTATTATTAATAATATTAACATACTTATATTTTTCATTATACATATGTATAGAGGATCTCTGACGAGATACGTAGAGAACATCACATGCATGACAGGCGCATTGAACTTTTGTTACTGGCGCACATTCACAACAAAATGACACAAGCCAAATCATACAGTCCGGAAGTGGAAGCATTAAAATAAAAACTATTGTAAACAACAGCAACAACAGTATACGATATATGAAGATCAAAAAATATATATTATGATTCTCTATCTTTCAACATAACTAAATACTTCTACATAGGTACGAGTAGTAGACACGAAAACATTGTAACAGTTATAAGACCGACCCTATAAACCTTCCTCCTTCCATAGAATCCATCATAGCTTACTTCTTCAGGGTCAATAAAGCGGTAATGACTATGCTCCCCATTATCGCAGGCAAGCTAGGTGGTAGTAGAAAAATCCTTTGCACAGTGATAGACTTCATTCTACTGTATGCCGCCCCAACTTGGGCAGGAGGGAAGTCGAGGTGGCTGAAAGAGGTACAGCGATCAAGCAGATTTCGTGCGCTAAGAATAGCATGCGCATACAGGACGGTGTCACAATGCTTACGCTCCTTAGTGGAGGTCGAAAAGTTACTGGACCCATACATAAATTACCAGGGTTGAGACAACGGAAAACATGGCAATGTAGATTTCTTCATAACGAAACTGTTAAGTAGACACGGAGGTTTCCTTTCATACCTTCACCGTTGCACACTGACAGAAGACCCAATCTGCCCGAGATGCCCGTTGAGGATGAGAGTGCACATCACGTGATGCTACACTGCAGTAAATTCCAAGTGGAAAGCGTCGATCTGGCGAAGCAGCTTGGAGTTGTCCCCACATACAATAACCTGGTACCAAAAATGCTTGCCTCCGTAGTAAATTGGAAAGTAGTACAGAAGTTCTCAGCCAAAAGATCTACTTAAGCTGCGCATTGCAGAGTGGTCACGCAAAGAGGATAAAAGGCGACTACAGCAGCAGCAGCAGCAGCAACAGCAAAACGAACTGAAATAATTGTTCCAGAGGCGGTGGACTGACGCGAAGGACTGACGACAATACGACCAATTGAGTGCTACTTCACTGATAACGATATCAGACAGCTACAAGACGATATTGCGTATTGCGATATCGCCCCCTTCCCATGTTCTACTTGCTATAGACCAATAGAGACTATCGATGGCTTGTAGCCTCCATACGCCCACAGGAGAGGAACCTGGACGCAAGTACCAATTGTTGTTAATAGACACAAAAGCGGGTCCACCCGGAAGTAATGCTTCGGCGGTTCCGTGATAGCCTTCATCCGAGCGGTGTTATAGTATTAGTATCATACCATTGATGTGACAACATCCTAGATGATGTTTGTTACATTTTGATTCACACATCCAACCATTCACAAAAAAATAAAAAAATAAACCTTACTTATGTGAGACATAACATTCAGTGACAAACACCTGCAGATTCCTTATTTCCTATACAATAATTAATATATTAATGGAAAAGAAACGATGCAAATTTCTTGGCTAAACCATTTCGAGAAAAACGATTGTAAATACTGAGAAATATCAAAGCTTGTTCAATACATTCTAAATTTGCCCGGGACAATCGTAATAATAGAGCAAGTATTTAGCGCGGAAATGAGAGGAGGAGATCCGTCAAATGTGGACCGATTTGAGGTTTTTGTTTGAAGGGTATATTCTCGAGGTCACCAAGTAATAATCTGATGAAGTTGGTTGATTTTTTTTTTTGTAAATTCAGTATTATTTTACATTATTTTTATTTATTTTTCCATCAAATAAAAATGTTATATTCATGGATAAAGTACTGTATTTTGATCGATAACATGCACTGCTTAAAATATTGGGTTTGGAAAGCGACGTACTATAAAATAGCAGTTTTTACATGTGACTATTAGGCACACTATATGTTATATGGAAATGATTATCATTATAACAAGAGTTCAACTGGCAACTACTATATTTGCAATTATACTATGAATGTACTATGCTGCAAAATATACCTACATAAGTTGAAATTCCTTGATTACTAGAGGTGAAAGTCCTCATAAAAATATAGAAAATATGTTCATATTAATTTATTTTGAAAATGTTAAAATGTGATTTCATAAAATATTCGATTTAGATAAAATATTAATAAAATACTCAGTTTAAGAACAAGCAACGTTAATTTGTTATGTTCTCTTTGAGTAGATCTGGAATTTCGTTTTGAGTAACCTTAGTAAGTGATATTCTCTTACGTCGGTATAGTATTATGATAATAGTGATGATGATGTTAAATTTGATAGCAACAGGTAAATAGAAAGAGAAATCATTATTTACATCAAAACAATATTTACGGATAATATCAAGAAATTCCTGAGATACATTTATAATTGGATACATACTTTTTGTATTTGGTGGCTTCATCGCATAAATTTTTAGTAGAGCCCATACTACTACTAGTTTATTCAATCATATCAATAGTTTAGTTATTTTGAACGACGTTGCTTCCTAGATATAAGAAAACTATATATGTACGAGCATGTATGTAAGTAGCTAGATAAGAGAAAAGCTTTAAAGTTATCCGACTTATATACTTAGATATTTCCTCCAATGCTCTTGTTTCGAGGTTAATTAGGTTTGAGAAGGAAATTCAATACATTTGGTGATCCTACCTTATGCAGGTGAGGTACTTGAGGAAGCCCTTTGACTTATTAGGCCAATCAACTCTTACCCACTTTAAGGAAGATCTACTATCCGATATTAATATTGTAGAATCCCACATAGGAGAATTAAGCCCGAATTCCAATGATCATTGATGATTGAAAGAAGTAGAATTACCAATTTCTTTTATGTTTACAATAAAAATTCATTGTAGATTTAGATGTAAATTTTTAAAACTTAGAATTATGTGAGGAACTTACTACAATATATTTTCCAATCAGAATTTCCATTTCTGTGATACGGTCATGTACTTTTACTGCTACCCTAGTACGTTAACAGTAACACTGCTTTTGCTTGAGTCACAATTCAACACCACTTCGAGTCATACTTGAGTGATCAAATTGTGTCATCGTCAATTTCGTTCTTCCAAGGTTTGGAAGCCTCACTCTTGGCCCCTTTTGTATACTACTATATCTACAAGTACAAAACATATTCAAGAGTATCTTATGTTTTAGGCAACTCCAGCTTGGCATGACTTCGCTTAGCTTGGGTTAGATACATAAGTAGGAAGATTGTATGAAAAATGTCGTGTTGCCAGTTCATCATTTGTTTGTTCTTTTCGTTTGTCCGTTTGCAAAATGTAACAAGCAAACGAATAAACAAAGAGTTAAAGAAAGATACTATAGAGGGAAGAAAAGACAATTTGGAATTTATGAATTAAATCACAGTTAGTGCCGCAAATAACGGCATACATAACACAAACATCAACAGCAATGAGCACGACACCAACAACCATCGCAGAACCAACAACTATCACAGATCCAACAACATTTATATTGTAGAACCCAGCAAATGTTGTTATGCACTAAATATTTAAAAAATTCACTGAAATGCTTAGTTGAATGTGTCGCGATGCGATCTGTTGAGTCCCATCATCATCTATTGCGCTGAAAATGCAATTTAAAATAAATTCTGCAAAATTTCTGATTATCAGTCATGGCGCCCCGGGAGTCGTTTTTGTCTTTATCTATTATTCTATTATTGTACTATGTTTGTACTATGTGTTACTTACTATAGTTTGTTAAGGATCGTTGCTTTAGTGATTACACAACTCTTAGTACAAAAGATAATAACTGCTTCAATATAATAACGGAATTCATGAAATATTTGTTTAAAGCATAAATTGCTTACTGTATAAAACTTAAATACTGACCAAATTTGTCAAACTTTTCAAATTGGTTTTCTAGGGAATAGAACACTCTCTTTGACAATACTGCCTCTACCTTACCAACTGGGTCAAAATTCATCAGTTCTTCTATTTCAATACGAACGAGATTTTTCAGATTTTAATATACACGTAATTTCATTTAGAATTTACACAGTATTATGAATAGGTCTTATCACTTTGTCATGGACCTTAAATCAAAAATCGTAGTGATCGACTTGACGATAAAGCACCCCGATAAGAAAAGGGTGATACATCTATTCGTCAGATTTTGGTTTGGTCATTAAATAGTCAAAAATTGATTTTTTATTTTTTCAACGAGTTTCGGTTTATTTGAAAGACTATTTCTTTCGACTTACTATGAAAAAATATTCCATTCAAATGTTGTCCACGTCTGTTCCATGTCTGTTCTGATACATACAACTTCTAAACCAAACAAAGCATTTCGATACGGTTTTCACAGTCATTTAGTGAATCTTTTACCGGAAGTTTATATGTACAATATATTCTAATTAAATCGAATATTTCTTTGCTTTGAAATGGAAGGATGACTCGAAATTGTTTATAAGAAAAATAAAATTAGAAGAATTCTTCCGAATATAATATTATCTACACCTTAAACAAAACTTTAAATCAAAAGCATTTACGCGCATATCAGATGCCAAAACACAAGCAGCAGCGCAGAATAAATGTGTTGCACATCCAACTGATAATAATTCAGTAAGATCTTTAGAAAATATGTTACATTCTTAATCTCAGTCTATCTATGCCATTCTATTTAATCACTTCACTTTGCCAATTCTGTTTCATTGTGGGTAAATTCGAAAAGGATCCCTAATACCCAATAATTGAATGAACCTGACCAAAAAGTTGATATAGCTGCCATTCAAATTAAACAAACTTCTTCTCTAAACCAAAGTTAACTGAGTTCCATATATCTTTTATTCAACAATATTGAATCCATTATGCTTTCACTATACCATAATATGATCTCACTATCCATAAAGTTTTTTCTTAGCTCATTGAAAGTTATATTTGGCTTTTTTCATTTAAATTTGTACGAGTATTTTCATTTAAAATATTATTTATCCCAATTCGTTCATTTCAAATATGGTAGACAAGTATAAAATTATTGTTTATATATATATTTTTTTTTTTTTTTTTTGTTCTTCTAAATTGAGTTAAAAGATTTTTATGTTTTGTTTTTAATAGATGCATAAACTCAATACCATTCATCTTCCCAATTCCACTTACTTATCATACATGCATACTTCACTTTTTGTTTAGACCTTTGCTTAACTCGTACTTATTAATAATAGACCCTCATAAGAGCGCCGCCTTTTCTATGGCCCAAAAATTATCATTATTTGCGCTTAAACAGACGATGATTAATGATCTATGGATGCTTCATTCTTTCTATTTTCTCTCTTAAAAAGCTAAAATTTCATTTTCACTTCATTCTTAACAACACAATACAATACAAATTTAATTTTTAGATTTTCACAAAAAAAAAAAAACAAAAAAAAAAACCAAGAAATGTTGCGTTTTAATAAGGGGCTTTGTTGCGACTACTATAAGAAAGAAAAGACAGGCGAAAAAAAGAAACAGTTTTTCTTAAAAGACTCACACAGAAATTACGCATTAAAAGAACTAAGGAAAATTGTCGGGTTTTCTAATGTTTTACCTATCCATGCTATACCATAGTGTATCATATTAGTCTATAGTGTCTTATTACTTACTGATGATGTTTGTTGTTCATTGTTCTGGAAATTTATTTATATAGATATAGATAATCAAATCACAAATTTCTCAATAGGTGTTCCCAGATTTCTTAACAAGATGGTACCCATGGAAATCGTTGCTTGGAACAATGATATCTGTAAGAAAAATGTTTGAAAAATGACAATCAATCAGATAATTACAATAATTATAGCATATATCACCATTATCTAATTACTTTCTTCAACTAGGGATGCTAAAAATAAGAAAGAAATAAATGGTATGGTATGTTATAGTACATATGTATATTAAAACCGAAACAATTAGATTATAATCCCATGTCAATCTGTTAGACATTTTATTTCATTCAAATTTTATACATATTTCTATGAAAATTCTTCCATCAGTTTAATGTTTCCATGCAATTTATGTAGTATGTATGAAGGGCATAGAATATTCGCTCAAAATTGAACGAATTTATAATATTTTCTTGTTTAAAGCAAGACATTAGCATTTGAATGCTTTGTGAATACTATTAAGTTTACTTAATTTGTTCTTGTTAGTCCGCCTGACAGATAGTCAGACAGACATACAAACAGACTGGATCTTAGTGAACTAGAGATCTGGTACATGTTAACTCGTTGCACTTTTTCTTTTCCAGCAATCAAATGAACAGAAAAATCAGATATTATAGAGCGATAAATAAATATTATAAGTATTTTAACAACCAAATACAAATCAGAAATTTGGCCCAAATACTTACTTGTGTATAAAAGATTATCGGTCTATCTATCTATGCATCCAACCATCCAACCATCCAACCATCCATTCATCCATTCATCCATTCATCCATTCATCCATCCATCCATCTATTTATCTATCTATCTATCTGTGTGTAACTTTTTCATTTTTGTTGAAAAATTAATATCCCATATTCTCTTAAATATGAAAACTTGTTATTGATTAATGATTCCCATATAAAGTGCATTAATAGAAAAATAAAGTGAAATTTTGAGTTAATAAAAACAACATTTCTTTTTTTTTTTTTTTTTTTTTTCTTTGTATTGTTTTTAAACTTATGAAGAAGAACATTTTGACATTTAAATGCTAATTAAAATTTTTTTGTATTGTTTATCTCTTAAGAGGATTCCCTTCCATTCTCTTTCTTTCTTTATTTTTCTAAAATCTTATTTGATTATACTATATTGGGTTTTTAGAAAAGTTGTGTTCCATTTAATATTGTATAGATCACTTTGTTCGCATTTATTTGTAAATGAGATATACTGACATAAATATCAAATGTTTGCTCGCATTTTGTTGTTGACAAATCTAAGCTAAAACTGACGCCATTTGGTCGGTTGATTTTTTTGTTTTTGTTTTTTTTTTTTATTCTTTCTATTGTTTCTTTTATTTATTTACTTTTTTGTTTTCATTAAAAAATATTGTATATTCTTTTTTTTTTTTTTGCTTCAAAATTTGACAAAACGTTTATTGTCCTTATTAGTGAAAGTGGAATATGGCCACATGACCGCTAGAAGATGTAGATGTGCTCATTTCCAAAAATAAAAATGTTTATAGAAAATATTCAAAGCCAAATAGCCAGAATCTAAACACGATACATCTTCTTTAATGAGATGTTTGGCCGATCGGTTGGTCGGTTGGTCCGTCGGTCGGTCGGTCGGTCGGTCGATCGGTTGAAAGCTTCAATTACACTTTGAGAAAAGAAAAGGGAAAAAATAGACACACGCCCCATTGCTATCCAAATCCCCATCCACTCACTTCACAGCCGACTCCGTTAACGTCTGTTCGCTATTAGCGTGTAAACTGCTTCTCAGTTATAGCTAATTTTAACTTTTTAGTTTTGGCTTTTTGCACAAATCACTCAACTTCAATCAGTGTGGCAAACACGATTTCTGGTTTTTAGCAGGCGAACACCCCCGCATCGATGCTACTCACTTTCATACTTTGCATTTTCGTTAGAGGAATTGTCAAAGTGACGCCAAAATAAAACCAAACTAAGCCATGCCGGGCCATACCAGGCCATACCAGGCCATACCAGGCCAAGCCATGCCAAGTTTGCTTTTTTCCGCTCGAGAGCTTAATTGAAAATTCGTGCTTTTGACCAACTGAAGAAGAACGAAAACACATAACCACATAGACAAGAAATGATGATGATGATGATGATGATGATGATGATGATGATGATAATGACGATGACGATTATGGTGCTGACTATGACGATGATAATGACTTGATGACGATGATGTTGCAAAGAAGTCTAGTCGTCTATGTGGCTGACGACAGACACATGAAATGAAAATAACAGCACATTTTGATCGGCAGGCGATCATCATCGGTACAACCTAAATATGCAAATTTAGCTCAAGTAATATATTGTACAATGCATACTGCATACCAATAACAATGGCAATGACTAGTTATAGTGGCGACATCGCTAGGGCAACTTAAGGAACAACCTACATCCTATGTATCTACAGCAGTGAAGAGAACATCAGACATTGGTGCTTTGATGTTTGCTTGATTGGTAAGTTGATACTGATACTGTTACCGATACCGATACCTATACCAAAACATAACACAAATGAAGAACGTTGAAAGCTGTCAAAACTGATAAAGAACGATGTGGATGAATATTTCCTAAAACCAAGATGACACAGAAATCAAAGTAAGTGTAAGTATACAGAAGAATATTTAAAATAAAAAACCTTAATAAGCTACAAGTATAGGCGTTTTTTAGTTGAGAACTCTTTAACACATAACCAGTAATCCTGTAACTATTTGGGATATGATATATTTTACACATTAGACATAGATTATCATAAACATATATGAAAAGTGGCCGCAGTAAAAATTTGCTGTAAGCAAAGTCATATAAGATAATTGAGATTATTATGCTTTTGTTCCCAATTATAGTAAATGGTACTACATATGTAATTATTCCAGAAGAGGTTAACGATTCTTCATGCACAAAACTTAGTTATGGTAGAGTAAAGAATTAAGAATTCATGGAAACAAAAAAAAGCAATCTACATATAGAAAATTTCAGCTCGTTATAATGGATTTATCTTACACTGCCTGTACAATATAAAGAAAATCCGAAATTCCTGTCCGTTTCGATACTTAAAACTTCAAAGCCACGCAACTGTTTTTGAAACGGTTTTCACTGTCATTTAAAGAATATTTTCTGAAAGGTTTTCATGTACATAAACAATTGATAAACAAAAATATTGGTGTTGTCTGGTGTATAATAATTTATATACACGTATGTATAAGGACTTAAGGTAGTATGGCTTAACTTTGTCAAACATCTCTTATTGTACTAAAATTATTTTGTTCAAGAAATGATTCAGTTGGCCATGCTATGCCGGGTCAGATGCGTATACAAATATAAATTTTGGTCTCCGAGTTCTACTTTATATAATTATGCAAGGTATTTCTTATAGGTATATTTCTTCTATAAGGTATATTTCTTTTTGCTATAATCAATCCCCTTGTTCGATTTGCTTATTGTAGTTGATCAAATGTGGAAAGCTATTATAAGATTTAGTACGAGTAATTTCAATTTACATATATTAGGTCATTAACGTTTTTGGTGTAAGATTTGAATGAGGAACTTCATACAAAAGTTTACGACAAAAACTATTTAAATAAACTTTAATACTACATTATACGTATTAAGTATACGTATTTATATGTAAATACATTAAAATAACAAAAACACTTTAGATTGAAATGATGAAAAAGTCAAACAATAAATGAATTTACTTAATACATTTGTCACTAAGCCCGCATAATGATGTTCATAATTATTTGCATTGATAATAATGATTATGTTGTTGGTGTTGTTTCTGATGATGGTGATGAGAAGAAGGATATTGTCTAACAAAGTGCATATTATTAAGAGTTAAACTAATACGTATAACTTGAAAGCAGACAGAAGGAGTCCATCTTTGGTTGAAATGTTTACTCCTTCAATCTATAGCATAACACATCAGCAGTAGTTGGAAGTGAAAAGTATCCATGGGCTTGTGTGAATATCTTTAGTATGTAAATACAATTTATACGCATTAATCTATACGCAAAATATCAAATATTTGCATATAGGAATTTAAGTGTAGCCGCATAGTACTAGTGGTCCAGCAGGCACGTCAGGCGGCAACAAATCTGAGACAAGAAATCTTAATGTTCAACTGGTTACCCTTATTCTCTCGGTTTGTATGTATATAAGGTGAATGTGTTAAAGAGAATGCGATTTCAATGCAAGATTTACATACATGCATATAGTAAGTCTATACTTATAAGTTCCACATACTACTTAGTCTTAACTATATTGTAACAATAACAGTTGAGCCGCATTCAGATACTTTCAAGAGCACCCAATCGACTGTCAAGCATTACTACTGCCTTCGCATGGCATATAAACAAATTGAATCATTAAGAAGCGCTGGTACTTGTACTGGTACTCAACTCAATTCTAGGAAAACTGTTGGTTTGCATTGTTGTTATCATGAACCCAATAAGTTCTTAATCAATACCATAAGCCATCAAAAACTAGACAAAAATTATATATTACAAAATTTAACAAAATTCTAATGCTTGTACAATAATAATAATTGGTTTCCATTCTGAAAACAAGAATTAATCTATAGAAAAATGAGAATATATTTCAATTATATTGTCCAAAAGGTCGAGTTCAATATTGTATCTCAATCGAAGCCAATTCAACTTAAATTTTTATTTATCTGCAAACAATATAATCTAACAATCATGAACACAAAAATAAAACCAAAGGAGAAAGATTTCAGACAGGCACATGTATAGGTAGACAGATAGATAGATAGATAGATAGATAGATGGGGAGATGGATACATAAATAGACAGACAGTTTGACTAACTGGGATTGAGAGTAATATATAAATTCTTGCTTGACTTTTAGTCTCTACTACTTACTTACTATTGTATAAAACTGCATGCCTAGGTTAGTCTAAAGTCTAAATTAACATTAAAGTTTTCACTTTTAAATGAGCTCGAGGAAACGCAGATTAAGGAAGTTTATAGACGTTGTTCGTAAACAAAAAATATAGACGAGGCACCACAACACTGAAAAGAACAAGGAGTTGATGAATAGAAGTGAAACTTAAGAAAAAAAAAAAATAACAATCACTTGAGGGCTTGTTAGGTTTTTTGATGGACAGGCGCTTTAAAATTGATTAGAATGAAGCTAAAACTGCCTGACTGCCTGCCTGCCTTTCTGCCTTGTTTGAAAGAATGAATTGCCTCAACTGTAAGTGGATGCTTTATTGCCGACTAACTATCTGCATAAACTAAGCATTACTTCAACTTCTATGGCGCAAAGAAGAGGCTTAAAAATTAAGTTAAAACTGTTTGTGGAGCACATAATTATGACGCCTCTGAGAAGGAACGAACGACCGGACAAACCTGAGGAATAACAAAAAAAAAAAAAAAAAAAAAAAAAAAAAAAATAAATAAATAAATAAAAAAACATGCGTCCCTTAACATCATTGAGCAATATAAAATAGAAATAAGAAATAAGAGAACCTAACCAATCCATCTTTTAAACACATTGAGGCAACGTCTTCATTCCAAGTTCTTAGTCAGAATGAGCTCAAGTTGTTGATAAATGCCAGGTTGGGCCAGGCGAGGATAGCCTAGGCAGTGATGACGTTAGAGACGATGATAATGAAGAAAATTTGGTTTATAGCGCTTCTGACGGTTGCACTTTCTGTTGCTTGTGCTTAAGCTTCAATTTTATCCGACCTGCTTTGGTCTGACTGGCATTGCCCTGTTTTGTCCTGTCCTGCCCTTCCCTACCCTACCCTACCCTGATAGAGACAAAGTTGATGCTTGCAGTTGAGTTTGCTAGGTTGTGTACACTAATAGGTGTTGAGTAAATGTAGCTACTAATGAGTTGGATGGGCTGAGTTGATAACGAGAGCGCATCCCACCTCCAGTACATGGAGTTCTTAGACAATTTATGTGCGCATAAAGATTTTTTACGGCGTTGAACAAAGCGATTTAAGAGTATTTTGATGCGGAAATGCAATCAAAAGCTATTGCGTGGCGTTCAAGATAATATCCACAATAATATAATACTACATACTACATAAGCTTCAACTTGCGACTTGCGTATAGCATAGACAGACAGACAGACAGACAGACAGACAGACAGACAGGCAGACAGATCGACAGATCGACAGATAGATATGGCCCAGATACAATAGTAAGTACAATAAAGTAAAATACAAAATACAAAAGAAAAAAGAAATGCCAATGTTGATCATCATCAAATTGCAATCGATAGCAATTGGTGAAAACGTCTTTAAGCCAATTAAAGTTCAAGATACTTGCTTCAACAATAAGGAAATGAAAAAGGAAATTGGCTTTAACTTGACTTGACTTGGCAGCCACAAGCATTTGAAAATTCTTAGTTCTCTAGCCAGCAAATACATCAATAGATATTTAAATAGAGACTTAGGCATACAATGATTTCTACAATTTTTATGGCAAGTGGCAAAAATCTGCGGTAACTTAACACACATCAGTGATTTTCTGCGACACTTGATGGAACTTATTGTCCTTATTATAATATATTTATAATAATCATTATATTATAAGTAAATATTTACAAAATACCAATTTTAACTTAATCAGTATGAGGATATTAAATTATACTACTCGTATATTTGAGATTCATATGTTAAAAGTTTCAATGACAATTTATATACGATCTTCATTAGTAGTTCTTAATTTTAATGATTAAACAAATCATTACAATTATCATAAAATCAAGCAATGGCAAGACTAAGAGATACATATAAGATACAAGCCCATCGATACTGATGAAGATATCAATTAGCCCAACATATGTTTTGCATTTACTCGATCTGTCGGTAATGCCAGAAATATTTTTAAAGGAATTCTTCTTTGTCCATTCTGATATTCATAAAATTTCAACGACTCCCAAATAGAAACATATATGGTAGACAAGAAACAAATGAATAATAATACGAAATTCGAGAAGCAATGAACAA
Source organism: Amiota albilabris (assembly GCA_037040105.1). NCBI lineage: Eukaryota > Metazoa > Arthropoda > Insecta > Diptera > Drosophilidae > Amiota > Amiota albilabris. The sequence goes on along the minus strand of JBANCV010000071.1, from coordinate 32,178 downwards.
TGAAATACACTCCTCTTTTCCCGCTGGCAGGGAATATCTTATACAGAAAGAAAAGTACCAAGAGTGCAAAACCATAGAAAATTGTTTTTAATATTACAAATTAATATCTTTTGATTCTGTAGGCCGATTTTGATGAACTAAACACAAAATGTTAATCAGAATAAAGCTTCTTATATTTTTGTTATTCGATTTTAAATCCAATGAGTGGCTTTTAAGTGATGCACGCACAAACATTTCAAAGTTTACAATTTTATTATACTTCGTACAATTTGGAGTTCGGTTTGTGTTCGGAACCTTCTTTTTGCAAGTTATCTATAGAAAAACATAGCCTTTAGTTATTATTATTATTATCATTACTTAAGAGTAGAACAAGAAATAAATTCTTATGCTCACAAGGCTTTCAGCTCACACCCATATTATTATTTTATTTTATTTAATTTATTAAATTTATAAAATAGTTTCACAATTTAAATTACATAAAGCTTGACTCCATCGAAAATGATCAAAAAGAAAATAATATCGTAGGAAAAAAAAAAAAAAAAAAAAAACACTTCTGACCCAATTTCATTAGAGTCAAGTGCATTAGAATGTCCGAAAAGTACAATACAAAATTGATGAAATGAAATTAGAAAAGAATTGTCCATTAGGCAAAAAGTTAATTACATAAAATAACACATAATTTGAACAAAAATAAGTCGAATAAGGTTAACTGTCGAGTACCCTGTATTACCTATAAAACTTATACAAAAAATTGGGATATATTGATATTATGAATGCCAGTAAAATTAAAAGAAAATTAGATCCTTAAAAAGATGGTCAAATAAATGATTCCGTTTTATGGGTCCCAAAAAGGACAAAAGTTGTTTACAAAAAAAAAAAAAAAAAATATAAGTCTTTTCTAAAAAAGAAAAAGTTTTTGTTTACTGGACCAATTCGATTCTCTTAAATTGCATAGACTTGTCTCATCAAATTGATCAGTTGTATATAGTATATCTACCTATTATTTTCAATAGGAATTAATCTAACGCACTCTATATGAGTGCAGGGTATAAAAATGATAAACTAGTTGAAGGAATGTACATATGTACTACATAAGTAGAAGCAAAGATCAAATAACTTTAAGAAATAGTAAGAGGAGTATAATGATAGTGATGATGATTAACTGAGTAATCAACGGAATCAATTATTGCCGATCAAAAAACAAAAAAGAAACAAAGTTACATGCAAGCCCAAGAAATTAAACTGAAACATAGATAAAATATGTAGATGGAAACGAAAGAAAGTAGTCTCTGTTGGGCTGAGAATCAAAGAGGCAAATTGCTAAAGGCAAATAATTGAGAATCACAGATGAATAAGACAAAAACAAAAAAAAAAAAAAAAAAAAAAAAAAACAGAACCATTAAAAAAATACCGGAAGGAATGGCGGCGAGGCGGCAAATAAATACAGACACATAAGTACTACCAAATTAAATGGATTTTTAATGTAAGCCGCAGCATTCTCAAAGATCGAATTGTTGTATTCAAATGATTATGAATAATCGTTTAGATTTAAAATGAATGCCAATGCCAATGCCAATCAAATTTAAAACGTGAGAATTTTCCAATGCAAACCATTTAATTTTGTTAATATTTTTCTTCACATACGAAAATATCATTAAGTTCAACTAAATGTTAGATTTAAATCAGAAAAAACATCAAAGATTTCATACTTATTTTTTCTTAATGAAATTAAAATTCTTTTAAATTTATTGAAAATTAAATGGTAAATGCATTCATTTTTGAATATGAACATTCATTAGATTGTTACACAGATGCCACAGAAGAGAAAGTTCTTTCATTCAAACTTCAAACTTAAATCAATGAATATGAGCAGTGGCACCTTATGACTTGACTTGACTTGACTTTTAATGTTAGTAAAACTAAATGGCAAGAATATTTGCACATTTGAGATCCCCGATTTACTTAAAAATTTCCAAATCAAAATATGTATGTACTACATATTTAAGAGTCTTTTTTTTCTTGATTTATTTGTTGGGGGGGTTGGGCAGCACCATTTCAAGTAAACTATTTTATTTTCAATGCCTCGAAGTTAAAAGAAAGTTCCATCCGAATTATTAAGTCTTATCAGTATGATAGACTCCTTGAATAACCACCAACGTGACTAGAATTATAGCTAAATATTTATAAATATTATATGCTGAAACTATATTTTTTACCACTGGCTGGCATTTAGAAACACATAAGAAATCTATATCATTCAGTCAGTCAGTCAGTTATCTGTTAGCTTTAAAACAATCACATTCATGCTTTCATACAATACTATAAGTATATAGATTTCATTAATTGAAATGAAACAAAAAATTGCATACTACGAGAAACCATCATAACCAAAACTCATAAATGCAATAACTTTTACCCACAAGCAACAGAAGTCAAAGCTTCTAGAGAAATGATGGAAATAGAAGTGGTGGCACTTGTATGGAGAGTGTGGCAGTGGTAGTCATGCTGACAAATTTCCATCAACATGTTTCATTAAATTCATAATTGAAGCTTAGCTGAGCATTAACGATGACAACGTCAATTCTATCAGAGTTGTCCGTAGGCAATGCAAGGCAGGAGCAAATTTGCAATTGCAACTTGCAACTTGATGCAATGTTCAGTGGCTAGAAATTACTGCGTGTTTCAGTTAGTTAAGGTCCATGATTCTCCATGAGTCTCTTATACGATACATACTCGTATTCTAACAAACAACACATTGCTACGTTACTCTCTGTTGTACTTAACGTCACAACTAGTTTTATCTAACACTCTGGCTCCCTTTGTTCTCTCTATTTAGCTTAGCTGTCTATCTATCTACCCCATGGCTTTAGTTTTTTCTTTTTTCAATATCACAATATAATATTTGGCTTAATGAAGCCTATAATAGTACCTTGAAAAGCCACTGGCTATACTGGTTAACAATCATTCTCTCTCTCTCTTTCTCTCTTTCTCTCTCACTCACTCTCTCACGCTGTAACTCTCTTTCTCTACTCCTTTTTAGCTTATTGAAACGACACCATTCTTCTTACTTTGTGAAAGTCACAAACCGCAATGAAGCCAAGTCAAACCAAGCGAAGTCAAGCGGAGACCTTAAGTATAGTAATGGAAGAGGGAATAATTGTGTCTATGGGTAGAGAGAGCTAGTGCTAGAGAGTAGGCGTCATTGGTAGTGAAAAAGTGATCAAAGTTGGCATGGCATGGTATGACATGAGACTGGTGGTGGAGGCTTCAACTTGTTGCACTAACGTTTACCCCAAGTCAGTGATTGAAAGAACCCGAATCCCTAGTCAAACTATTGTACAATAAGTTGGCATTAGCCTACGCGAATTTTGATTCCCATAATTTTGCAAATTATGTAGGCACACACAGATAACATAAAACTCACATCAGTGTACTGGGTCGCAACTCAACTCATCCAAAATGGACAACGACAGTGATGGACTTTAGTTGGGCACTGACGATGCGTTCATTCGTTGGCTCGTTTAGTTGGTTTGTCTACGATTGTTATAGCTTCATTAAAACAAAATAAAAAAAAAGGAAAGAAAAAGAAAAAAAAAAAAAAAACAACGAAAAGTTAAAAAACCTGTCGACCCATAAAAATTCTCAACAACACACAACACGTCCGTCAACATGTAGAGAAGGTTAAAAAGAGCATAGCCCGAAACAGAAGTAAGTTCTTCTATCAAAGAAAATTGCATTTTGACAGATAGACGGACGGACAGTTGGAAAAGTAGACAGGCAGACAGATAGATAGATAGATATTTTTACATCTGCACAGAAGATTGATCACTGTGCAAAATCTACAAAACTGTAGCCAAAAAGTAAAAATAAAATTTGTGACAAGCAAAGTACTATGCTATAGCCGTGTGGGCCCGATTATGGAATGCCCTGTACTACTAAAATTATTTCAAAACTTTATGATGGGAATTAATAAAACAATATAAATAATGATAATAATTTTAATGTCTCCAAAAGAGTCCAAAGTACTGCGTATCCTACTGGTCATGGGTATCGTAGATGTTGTAAAAAAAATGTACAAAATTGTAAAAGTTATAAGTGGTTTTTATTGTGGTGGCCTGGGTGGAGTACGACTAACTATAGTATTTTGTACAATAGGCATCTTTAGATCCTCAGAAAAGGATTCTGAGAAACATTTTCAATTAGATGCATGAGGAAATTGCTCCTTTACGCTGATCAATTCCGTATATACGTACATACACGTACGTATATTCTTAGTCCTTCTCTCCTCCTATGTGTTACACACATAATGTTTTTCCACAAGCTTATACAGGTACAGGGTATAAAAATGAATAATTTTCTTTAGGTGTGGGTCTAGTTTCATTGTCAGGCACAGCAGGCCTACAGACAGACAGATAGACAAGTTAACTTCTCTACTAGATATATACTACATACTGAGTATCTAGAGCATAAATCTTCTTTAATCCTATTTATTTATTATACTCGTACGCACAGATACACAGATACTCAACTACACGCTATCAATTAATTTGTTTGTTTCGTTGTCTGTCAATCAAACTGTCATCACCTCCATGTTGCAATGCTGCAATGCAATGCAGTATTGTGCAAAAAAGTAACATATTGTATCTATTAGTAGCCTTGAACTTAAACGTTGTAAATAGTCAGAGGCCAAAATACCCGATCCGTTTTAATTAGATTAAGATTCTTCAGGTGAACAGCTTGTCATATTTGTCTAGCCCATATGAGATTAAATTTGAATAGAGTGATTCCTTTATTTGAATAGAATTTATGGAGAAGCCTTAACAAACACACAATATTTCTTTCAGTTAATCCATTTTAATGTTGATTGGGATACCGTCAAGCAGTACTAAACCAAGGGTTATGTTTAACATACATATTGTATACGTATAACACTTTGTACCACCTTTCCTTCATTGAAGCACCTTGTGATATACGACACTTTTGGTTTGTTATCAGGGTCGAGGACAAAATGCGGATAGTTTGTCGACACGTGAATATGCATAGAAACCACAAAAACTTGACGAATTGGAAATTAAATTCAATTAAACTCGAGTGGCAAATCGGTTGGGATCATTGGAATTCTCGGAATGAGAACTTACTCACTTTTAAATTTTTCCCTGAGTATCGTGACAAGAATCACATTGCCCATGAGTTTTCTCCCAAACAAACGCGTTCCATAACATAGTTTTGATAGGTTAAGATTTCGAAACACGATGATTGCCAAGCCAACCTTCAGTTGTAAATTTAAATTAAATTTTGTGGTGGCAAGTCAGGCAAATCCAATGATATCAAAAAGTCAGTTGGATAGTTGGTTGTTGCTTGGAAGGAATGCAATGGACCAACGATTTGACAAAGAAGACTTGATTGATTTGAAGATATGCCCTTAAACAAAGATTTATGTAGTTCTATTGTATAATAATAATAATAATACACTATGTTGACAAGTAAAAATAAAATGAAATACTAGATTTGAGCATCAAAACTTCATAAATAAAGAATATATGTTATATTATAGAGCTTTCCAGGCTTAGCCAAACATAAAATATTCGCGCAGACACAAAGACATGACCAGAACATATCATATTATCATGCTCGTCATCATGAAACTTATTTATTTATTTATTGGAACTAGGATTATAATTATAAATTATAATTATAATCTAGTTATAATTATGAGTAATAGCAACGCAGGCATTCAGCTCAGGGAAAGAGCTAGGAAAGATAGGGGAAATTATTAAACAAGTGCAATACCAGACTTGAACGGGAATTGAACCCGCAACTCTAGGATGTAAACTCGGCGCTCTAACCTCCAACAAAATGGGCCAGTCATTATAATGAAATCACTTAATTCAATAAATTTTTTTTAAGGCACTTTTTTAATAAATTAGTAAATGTTTCCTGTTTAAGATTTAATCAACAACGTTTTATAATAAAGGAACCAAATGACCAATGGTTGACCATAGGTTAATCAATAAATGAGCCAATCAAGTGTTCGTATTTGCCATACTAACCATACATCAAAATAATACATTAGTAGAGAAATTAACGATGTCTGTTTAGGGCGACATCTTTTATGTTATACGTATGTTAAGATATGATACTGAAGACAAGGCCAGAGCGGTGTGGAATAATATTGTGTTTTTCTCTAACATATCTTTTAATTCATTGATAGTGACTATATGATAGATAGTATTATGCTTAAACCAATTTTTATCTAAAATACACGAGCAACGGGAAGCAATACTGCAAAATAATGTATGGGCCTCAATTATTGTACGTACTACATTTTCCATTACAATATTTGGAAGTCCTACTTTTTTTTGTTTTTTTGCAATTTCTTTTGCAATAAGAAATACTTAGCATTAAGAATGGAGAATAACAATGGACACATAATAGGATAAATTTTTCATTTCCAATCAATTTGTAATTAATGTTTTAAGTTGTCTTGTACGTATAACGTACAATCGAAACACTTTTGGTCTTGGATTTAGTTACATATGTATGTGAATATGAATGTTGTTTGTCCATTCCAATAATTGGCAAATTATTTTGATGTTTTGTTAAAAAATGTTGAATAAAACATACACACACAGGGGAGCAGACGGTAGAACCGTAATTAATAACTTCTTTATTTAGGTAACTCGGGCAAATGTGACTTGGCGTAATTTTGATATGTAGTAGCATTTCTTTTCAGTGTTTAAAGAGCCAACGCTTTGTTGTACTATTCATTTTCTATTAGTATTATTTTTTGCTTTTCTTCTTGTGTCTGTTTGATTTCATTTCTTGGTTTCCATTTGTCCATGTTGGCTAAGCTTGGCCTGACTTGGCTCTTGGCTTTGGGTTGGTTGATGTTTGTTCGAGTTTTCTCTTTTTTGTTTTTGTTTTTTTCGTTTTTTTTTTTTTTTTTAAATTCTTCTCTTTTTGGGTTGAGAATTAAACAACATTTTACATTTTTTTCGCTCATGTTTACAGAAGCTAAAAACATGCGACAAAAACAACAACAAAAACCATATAAGAAATACTACCCACTAGGAACAACGGACGTCGGCAACCTCGCTTAGCTCAGTCTAAGCTCAGTCAGCGTTAGTAGCAATCACAACAAATGAACAATAAATAGGCGAACATCGAAACTGATTCAGTCAAGAGCCATAAACAAACAGACAAACATCGTAGAATCAGGGAGACAAACCGTCAGTGAGACAGACATATAGACAGACATAGAACAAACGAACCAAAAACTCAACAACAAAGAGACACGCAAGCATATAAACGAACTAGTGGACATATGGACAAACTGTTGGTGTGTCTTCTTGGCTTCCAGTTGGACTTGTGACTTGCATTGGCGTTGCTATCAATAGCTTGGATCTGTTAAGAAGAAAAAAAAAACGGGCGTTTGTTTTCTTACGCGCGATGATGGCAACGGCATCGGGTGGCAGCCCAGTAATCGGTTGAAAACTATGTAAGTATATATGATGGGGGCGGTGAATGGGGCCGTCTGTGAAATAATGCCGTATGAATTGAAATTGTTAATCTGCTAGGTACGTACCACATACTCGGAGATAGTGGTAATAATGCTAGTGCTGGCTGATGGTGGCTAGCCTCGCCTGGCCTGGCCTGGCCTGGTCTGGTCTGGCCTCACCAACCAATTTTCTAGTGCATGTCCAACCACAATCACAACAATAACTAGGTAAGGAGAAATCGAAATAAAAGAACTGGCAGTCGTATTTGCTGTATTATACTTACTGAGATGATGATCAATGTGATCTAAACGACCGATCAATACGAACAAACGCCGCCAACAAACTCGTTTAGCAATTTTATTACATTGAATTGCTTGCAGTTACTTGATGGTGGTGCCTGGTAGTGGACAAACATATTATTTCTACTTACCTATGTATGTGAGTATACGAGTGCAACAAGCTAACGAACTACTACCTAACCATCTGCCGATCGACCGATCGACCGACCACAAAAAATAAACCAAACATCAAGTGGGTGCTAAACTAAATATGTTCACTTACTACGAATGCCTGTAGCCAACCACCATTCATAGTCAGTCAATTACTACTGCGACCTTTCTAAGTATTATGTATACATAATATAGTATATGTACTATATATAGTGTATAGAACATTATCCTTAGCCAGCAATTGCTCTGCATGCAATTCAATTTGGTTGCAATTGCATCACCTGACAATTATAATGGCTTTAGTTTAGTTTGGTCCGAATTTTCCTATAGATTGTTGGTCACTCAGGTAGTGGATCCTAGTGATTATAATCGCAAGACGTTGTCTTATGTTTTTAAAATATTCCAAATTAAGAATAAAACTACATATTATTCTCTTGTTGTTTATATGTGCAGACAACCACACTTTATCATCATCATGAAAGTAAAACTTAGTCCTTTGCCTATAGTGAGTACATTTGAATCATAAGATTTCTTTTGTTCTTCTTATGCGTGTGTCTTTATGCTAATTAGACATTCAAAAAGATTCTGCAAATCTAAAGAATTGACCATTGATATTCTTAGCTGTTTGTAGAAAAAATAAACTACTTAAGAATAGTACTACTCGTAGTAGATGTTTTAAAATTATTGTATAAGACATTATAGTAAGTATATTCAATGGATCGATTGAATTATAATTTCTTTATACGAAAAATTCCCATTATAATTTAAAATTCGTGAAGAATGTTTCAATATATTTTAAAAACGAATCACAAATACATACTATGGGACTAGATAATCTAGAAAGGCTTAAATCTCTAGCAGTGTGAATGAATTTCATGAAGTTTAGATTATGACATGGAATTGAACAACTATCACTCGATGTACTTGATGTGATAAAGAAAATTTTCAATCGACCTCTCTATGTTTTGATAACTTAGTAAGGTCTTACCTAACTAATATACCTATAATGATGAAATTAGAAAACTTTTTATCAACAATACAGATTGTCTTACAATTTATAGTGACTCTTCACCCCATTTATTCAAAATCTAAGGATAAATTTATGATATAAGCGATTATTCGGAGTCCCATATTTGTTCTCCAAATAGGACCATCGAAGAACTTGACCTTCCCAGCCCATGGGTCTGCTTTATATAGGCGCATTAATTGTTACCACTTTTTTAAGCAGCATCAGTCGCCATTTTATGGGAATTTTTTGATCTCAGATGGTAAGACAATTTATTCATAAAATAAAATAAAAACCAGAAAGACTATGCCAAAGATATAATACTTTTCACTCTGCACTTAGAAATGGTTTTTTGTATGGAAGCTATGCGATCCAGTAATCCTAGAATTTCTAATCCTACATGGTTGATGGATATGGATTAGAAACATATTGTGTCCAAATTTCAAGAGGATTGCTTAAAAAAGAAAAAAAGTTTTTCTAATAAACCTTAGCCCAACATTTAAACATTCTTTTCCAACCTGAGAATAACTTAAAATTAGTATCAAAATATACAAATACATATGTGGGTATTCTATAAATAGAATTTATATTTATCATGGATTGCTTCTAAAAAAAATTTGCTTGATTTTTTTGCTTAAGTACTTCAATGAAATCATGACTTTGGTCTCTCAAATCATTTCAAGTGCATGCAAAATCCTAACATCTGTCAGTGTAAGCACTCATTTCTATCTTTCTATATGCCAAAACATATACATCATAGATAGATAGATAAGTACATAAGTATGCAGTTGAAACCGAATGAACGACAAACAGATGGAAGGACAGACGGACGGACGGACAAATAATGAGACAGTGAGACAGACAAATAAAGAGAGAAGATCAAATGATTGTTGAAAGCTGCATAAACAACAGTGATTTCATCCATGGTTTGACTTAAGAGACAGAATAGAACTGAACGAAACTGAACTGAACTGAACTGAACAGAACAGAATATCGTACATATGGTATAATGGTTGGTCAGTCAGTTCTTAGTCCATCATAGATTGCAACTCATCCGAGTTCATGTCCACGGTCGAGTGTGCAAAATAATTTGCCTTGTTGGTTGGTTTATTGCTTATGCCCTCCTCAACTCAACACAACTCAACTCAACTCAACTCAACTCAACTCAGCTCAACTATTGAAACTATTATAATACCATTTTAAACTAGAATATTCAAGTAAATATACATTTTGTAAGTTACTTACTACATATATGAATGATGGCTTTTCGAACCCTTTGCGTTCTTTCCGTTCCTTTTCTTTACTCTTCCTTAAGTAAATATTATACACATACTAACAATGGTACCTCATGGGGTGTTATAGTCCATTTCAAAGTCAAGCTTGTCTATACCCATCTCATCATATACATATTGCATTGAAGAAGAAAAAGTTCATTAAACCACAAGATTATGCATTTTAAATGTTTGTTATTCTACATACTACTCCTTAGACTACAATATTATATTTACCATATATTGTATATTGTATATTGTATATTATAAGTAACTAGTTGCATCTAGATATTTACCTATCCATCTGAACTATATATGTACTAAAGTATTAGTTATGTGAATTGCAATAGTGGTTTGAAAAGAACTCTGTTGTCTTTAACATATGTAGTAGAATCGGCTATACAAATTCTAATAAGCAATTGTGTTCTACATATTACACTCAGCGGGTATTCATTCATTAATACGTTGAGTAACATTCTAGACGAATTCATGTTAATAAATTTAAAGTTGTCTTAAAAGGCAAATAGTGTAAGACATAACAATTAGGCTTCCGTACTTTAATGTCATGTCATGAATTGATAGATACAACCGTAGTTCTGGTAGATGAGATTGACTGAATCAGAATGTATGAAAGAAGGCATGTGTAGTTTATGAAAGATTAACTGGATGTTAATGGTAAACAACTAAGATGGATAGATATACTTAGAATAGTATTATAATATGCATTTAATTGAGGTCCCTATAAAACCCTAATGGCCAATAAATTCAAAAACATTGATCATTTAAAGACCATATTTCATTATTTGGTGGACTTTATCATGTTAGTCCTTTGGCATTTAATCCTTAGCTGATCGACTTTTCAAAAAATGCTTCATCCAGGGCGTAGTCAGGATTTCATCATCAGCAATAAATGTGCGGAATCTATATATGGAATGAACATTGAAAAAAATTGTATCCCTTCAAATGTCTGCATTTCCACGATGATTGGATAAGAGTTCTATAATTCTTGCTATGTGCTTTACACATTGCATTAAGTCCAAACTTCTTGACTGCAGCACATTAGTAACCGGCTCAATCAAAGCAGAATATTCAGATATGACAACCACGCAAATAATAAATACCGGTTTCAATCCAACGCAATGAATCTGAAATGCAGTTTTTTTGGATATTGCTGTTTCCTTCAACAGTTAGTTTTTGTAATCCCTCGCCAATTTTAACGAAGTGCTCCTTATATGTTGCAATAGTTTTATAAATTTGAAACCATCTAGATTTACAAAGCATGAGTATGTTGGGAGCATACTTTCTTCTTGAATTTGGTTCTATAAAAAAAAAATGTATTGCATATTTCTAGCACAGCACTTAAATCATTAACAACTTAATTAAGCAATGTAAATGATTTTTCGTATCTTCAAATCTTCAAATATTTAAAAAAGTATATATAAAGTGATTCCTAAGATTTCTAATACTCCTAGGACTTTTTTATTCAAGACCCTAAGGTACTTGGGAATGGCTGCAATTTTAAATAATCTCGCAGAGCATTGAAGTGTTACGGTGCATGGATTAAGAGTCACTGACCTACGCGATAATAATTGAATCACTGCTTGACCCACTGTTAGGTAAATTTAAAAAAAAAAAAAAAAGAAAAATATTTTATCATAATTTCTATCTATCTTTTATTCAAATTTTAATATGTCAAGTGATGATATTTTATGCATTGAAGGAAATTTAAAACCACCAACGCCCAGTTAAAACTGTCAATTGGATATTGAATATGAATGTGTGTATGCACATCTTTTTAGGCCACGACTATCACTACACAAACACTACATTGGTAAGTACTCGTAAGTATATATAATGAACAGGACACTCGACGCGACAGCTAAGCGAACATTTCAGTATGTCAAGCAATATCAATTTGGCATTTCCGCTAATCACACTTCAAGTGACAGAAACAGAAATAGAATATGGTGAAGAAGACATTAAAGAAATCTGGAAACGAAGTGGTTACTAGAAGCAGGTAAAACTTAGTTCGTGATGAGTGAATGAGTGCATTAATCTTAATCAACAAGTAAAAAGAAAATATGCTAGTCTTTTCATCGGTTAGAAGTGATTGGAAAGAACAAATGTATGACAGCAATAGCAATTTGTGCCAGAAGTTGAAGAAATCAAACAAAAATATCTATGAGCATTTACTATTTACTATATTGAGACACATACTATGTATTTGGAACGTTCGTTCAACAACTCAGGCAGACTGACTAACTGACTGACTATTTCACTGACTGAGTATCTGATTGACTGACTGAATCACTTATTTGCATTAAGTTGAGCTAAATTGAAACGTAATGGGGTTTCTCCAAATGCCAACGCATCATGCGATTTTGATATCAAAAGTTGTTTACCTACTTAGATTGTTGGTTGAATGGACCAAGAATCTTTTATGAAATGGAAGAAAAAACAGCTAAGCGCCAACTCAATCTCTGGCTATCTGACTAGGAGAAGTTCAAGTCTCTAAAGCCAAAATGAAATGCAAATGGCTGGTCTTCAACATCATCACCATCATCATGATCATCTGCCTCATCATTGCTATCGACATTGTCGTCGTCACCTCTTCTACTTAACTTAACTCAACTCAACTGAACTCATCTAAAACCTGAAAATAACGACGACTGACTAAAAATGTATTTCTTTTTTTTTTTTTTTTTTTTCAGTTTATACTTAGGTCTATCAAGACTGATTGAAAAGCAGCGTGTAATTAAGTGTTAGACTTGGAGTCAATTCTTTAGATTTTTCTTTCTCCACACCACTCTTTATGTACTGTTCTTCAAATCAAATTTTTTTGATTTTCTTTCTCCTTCAGCTTCATCTACATCATTCTAACGGAAATGGCACTCACCATGCGTCGCTGAAAACATTATCTTTTTCACACATTTCACCAATTAAATTTACTTGCAATTGATTTGACAAGGAGAAGAAATAAAACCCAAAAATATAAAGCATTACAAGTGAAGATGAACTCAACATCAAGAGTTTGAATAATCTCATTGTCGCGTGTCCGAAACTGGTTAAGCTTGTCTGCCTTTCTTTCATTCAGCATTTATTTCTAGACTTATTAAATTCGAAATTAGAACGTGAATTTAGTCAAATGAAGTTAAACTATTTCAGTGCTCTCATCACATCAAAATAATCAATATAATGATGATGATCGCGATAGGTGATAGGTGATACTGAAAATAGTCACAATTGACCTATAATTTTTGGCACACTTAAATGCATGAAAATAATTAGGAAAGTAAGTGAAAAAAAGGAATACTTGCATTGTCACAAGTAGTTTGTGTTTTTGATAAGACTCTACCAAATGATCCTGGACATATCAGCTGTTACGAAACATTGATGAAGAGATCTTATAGGAAAACGGAATAGAAAATTACTAATATATGTATAAATAATTTCCCAACCATAATGATTTTCCTACAGTAAGAGAATTGAAAAATACTCCACGCCATGTGATCGATTTTTACCTATTATAGATATAATTGAAACCATGATGAGTAAAGAGTTGACTTCTAACATAGAAGTTACCAGAAGAACTCTTGGTGAAATGATGCCACATTTAGTAGTCCCTTCAGGAGCAATAGATTCGTATGCAGATGTTGGACCATATAGTCTACTAAACTGTAATACACTAATAGTTCTGCATATTGGGAGTTACTCGATTTTATTTGTTTCGAATTAATTTCCAAAAAAAGTGATATTTAGCTGAAAGACGCAAACCACACACCATACGGATAGATTTCAGGGCAATTCAATGATTAAATTTTGATTGTACATATAATACATATGTTAGATAGATCGTAATATTTGAATCTCAGTATGTCTGTAATACAGTTACATTTCAAAAATAATGTGTGTAATCTAAATTTATTTATAAAATATTCTTCTTTTGACCTTACTCTGTTTAATATGCAAACGAGCAAAAAACTAAACTAACTATAGAAAAACCCTTAGTTTGCGCAAGATATCAATCTATCGATCTATGGAGAGTGATCAATCCAATATTCTATAAGATACCAGTACATTGCCTTTTAAATTTGAATTCGAATAACATTTTACTTCCTAACAAATATGTTAAGCATATACAATACCTACATACTACACTTACTGGAATATTGACTAAGTTTCTATCTTGTAAGTATGTATTGTCAAATACTCTCATTGCCCCTTTTCGTCGAGCATCATTGTATCATGATTCTGTGTTCGCATTTCCTTAAAAGTCTTTCACATCAAAATCTTAAGCGCCAAATCAACAATAAAAACAAAACTTTGATACATACTTTGATTTCTTTTACTTGTATTATTGTCTGTATGCTGTCCGTTTGGGCATGACCATGTTCTGACAATTCATAGTAAGTGAGTAAGTGAGTGAGTGAGTGAGTGAGTGAGTGAGTGAGGGTCCTGTTGAGTTGTCTAGTGATTTGTTCGCTAGCTAGAAAAAACCACAAAAACAACAAATTGTTAAACAATAACAAGCGACTTTTAAAAGTACATACAAAACCAATAGATACATACATACTTAGATACTTAGTTAGAAAGATATTCATTCTTTTTGTTGCCCTTATTGTCTCTAGCAAAATATACAATAGTAAACCTAAGCAAGTTAACTAACCATAGAAGGACCAAAAAGAAACTCTAGCGACTCCATGTCTGCAATAATAGTACTAGTAGACTTGAGCTAACAGAATCATGATTCAAGTTTCTTTCTAACAATCTGATGATCATTGTTATTCACATTATTATCATTGTTGACTTCCCAATCATCATTGTCATTTTTATTATTATAGACCTAGACCACATATGAATGAACAATAGTAAGTGAGGGCGAATATATCTACCATATATCTCCCTCTGCCTATGCACAAATATATAACAGACATATGTATGTACGTCTGTTTGTCCATTTATCTCTTTTGTAACACAAAATATACAATTCCAGTCATCACCAAGTTGACCATTATCATCAACATCAATATGCTCGGGATCATGACCGTCATTGTAAACGCCATCAATGTTCTTTCGCTTCGTTTATCTTCACTTGGCTAAGCTTTACAGATTCTACGATGGATCGATACATCTAATATTGTCATGGTTGTAACAATTGTTATTGCTATTTTTTATTATTGTTGTTGCTCTTGCTGTCTTTGTTGTTATTGTCGTTATATCTAACGGTTACAGTTGTAGTTATAGACATGAGCCATCAGTTGTTGCTGTTTTTGTTGTCGTCATTGTTTGTTCAATGTCCAACAATGGCTATACTAACTTGTCCGAACCACGCTTCACGCTTCCCTTTTTTATTTTAACTGCACCATCACATCATCATGTATCTACGAGGTGTGTTCAAAAAGTACATTATAATTTTACCTTGGAGTTGTATAAGTCTTTTGGGTTGATGGTGAAATTGTCTTAAAACTATTTTCGTTGTCATAAAGTGTACATATACAAACCAAATTCCAACAATATTCCGGGAGTCTGCAGAAGTTCTGTTTAACATCTAATAAATACTTTGTATTTTGATTAATAAAAATGCTTTCAAGGAATTGAAATTTCCCCATAAGTTTTTGAACCAATAAAGAATATACCATAATCAAAAAGATCCCTTTAAACATTTCAGTTAGATCTTTTATATGTAAAAACATAACTAAATCGAGGTTAGTGCTCCATAGGTAATATGGCACTGTGTGTGGCCTAAGTAAGCTGAAAAACCAAAAACTCGAATTTCTTATGGAAAATTTCTTCCATTGAAATCATTTATTAAATATTTTTTAAAATATCCAAAATATATAACAGAATTGTGGTATAAATTTGAAAGCTTGATCAAATAACACTCAATTTTAGTACTAATTCTTACTGAATCGGTAGACGTACAATAAAAGCGGATCTATGTATGTCTGTAAGATATGTTCCGATTGTGCTCCGAAACCGCTGGTCTGATTTTGATGAAATTTTCAGAGAAACTCTAGTATAGACTGGAAAGTGTTTCTGTTAAGTTTGGATTGGATTCCTCATTTTCATCATATTCCAAAATCAAACTGTCAATACTGTCCTAGATAGGAGAAAGCAGTATTATGTGCGAAAGCTGTTCAAAGTTCATATGTTTTTCTGAAGCGAGTCCATAGTAATGCGACCCGGGACAGATAGTATCATCTTCTACTTCATCTATGACAACTCAATGAAGTGTAATGTATTTTTGATGAAACCGATGAATTTAATATAATTTTTTCCATCGATTCCATATAACATACATTTAAAATTAATGATTCATCTAATTCTTGTTTTGAAAGAGTTTTCATGCTCTTTTTTTTAGTAATAGTATATATCTTCATTGTTGTTGAAATTTAGGAAATGTGCAATTTTCAAGTCAATTTATTTCTCAAATTATCAGAATCAATGAGAACCAATCGAATCGAATGGGGATCAATGATTGACTTTAGTTTTGACTATTTGCTTTATTCTTACTTACATTGCCTATTGAAAATTTGAAACTTGACTCATTTTATGGTTTGAGTTTTATTTTGTGTTTTTTTATATACTTTGGTATTTAATTTGTTGTTGTTGTTGTCGTTGTTGTTGTTGCTCTACATATATTTGGTGTTTGGTGTTTAGAGGTCAGTGTAAACATTTAATTTGGTGAAAACACCATTTACGGAATAGGAATGGATTGAAATTGAAAACACATTTCTTGCGGGCGAAGAATTTGAGAGTGACCTACTTATGTTATATACAATACAAGGTAGACGATGACAACGACAACGACAACGACAACGACGATGATGACGATGACGATGACTCTAACGCTGAATCTACTGACACTTTCGTCGTCGATGTCTTTGGCGTTGTCGTTGTTGTTGTCTGTACCAGATCAGTCGATCAATGGATGCAAGAGATTATCTATTCGGGCAGCTGTTAGTGTTGTTGTTGTTGTTGTAAGCGTTATACAAAGAAAAATGCTTTACAACAAGAATGTTTCCTAACTAACAGGTTTCCTATGGTAAATAAGTATTATTGGAATGACCTTAAATCTATTTCCATTTTATTCCATTTCATTTGACTTCATCAACTGAATAAATGTACACAAACAATTCTATTGTCTTCTTAAGTCGTCACTCTTGGATTTTGGGCTCAATATCATTTTTAAATAGAATTCTAAAGACCCCACCAATGTACTATTTATATATAGGTACGTATAAAAAGAAGTCAATATCTTGAATGCAATACAATACATGACTTATCTTTTGTGATTAGTCTTTAGATGGTTTTTTAAGTCATTATTATTCTAAGATCTTGAGTTCAATGTCTTCAAGAATACACCTTAAAGTTTCCTTGGTCTAAAAATTTCGACTCTCACAATCTTCTTAAGGTTATTTATACAAATACAGTTTTCTGTACAAAATTAATTATAATCCATTTTTTAAATTTATTAGAAGTTTCAGACTACAAAATATGTATACGTATAACATGGCATACTATATGTATCAACAAAACACGAAAACCTCATCAAGCATATGCAAAAAATTATTTAAGTATTCATTCATTGTATTTTATTTTATTTCTATACTTTTCCATTTTGAAGATTCATTCAACATACTTGTAGTACGAGTAGTAAGTAGTATTACAACTTTATATTCCTTGCCTCGTACACCTCTGTTTAGTGCTACTAACCAATGTAATGTACAGAAAGTCAATCAATGACAAAAATCTTCACCGATTGCCGCTTGTTGCGTTCGCTTTCTTAAGATTTCTTTCTCTTAGCCATTCTGTGGGCTTCGAAATTACCAACTCACAAATGAACGAACAAAAGATACGTTAAAAACACGTTAATAGATAATCTGTGGTTCTTCGCAATGCGAAATGTATGTGAAATTAAGGTTAATGCATTATAATTTTCCACAAAATTCCAAGCAAATTGTTTAAAAATTTTAAATTAGCTCTCTTCTAGGCATTAAATCTCCATTTCTGATAAAAAGATACTTATTACACATACGCAGCATATACATACATATGGTATATACATTTATGTTATATCGTATGTTACACATACAATACATTAGTATATTTAGATACATTTCTTTGATTTATGATGACAGTGCATTTTGCCTCGAAAAAATATATCAATTGAGGTCATTGTTAATAGTCAATAGTTAATACGTATAAACTTTCTTGATCATAAACTTCTTTAAAAATTTCTATTCAAAGTTCAATGTAATATAAATAAATAAGTTTAGTTCTTAGTTCTTTAATTTCACAGATTGTCAGATATCGAATATTTATTATGGTATATGTTGTTATGTCTCTAAAGTCGGTCCTTCAATCTCTGATTCGCTGAAACTATAACTTTATCGATATGTTCTGTCCGGGAAACTTCAAGTGATCATTTCTAAGTGCCACATGCCACACCACATAGTTGTAAAGGCACTTCCCATATCTGCTGTGCATTTTCAATTTCAGAAGCCGCATCGATTGACCTTGTTTCAGATAGACGGACAGGCATTTAAGTATCGAGCGCTAAACAGTTGGTTTCAAATTTATCAATTAAACAGCAAATATACCACTCGATTGGCTTGGTTGTTTACTTTGTGGACATACCATGATAAAGTTGGCAAGTGTACTGAGCATTTTTTATGAAATCAGATGTCAAAAAAGTTATAGGGTTTCCAGAGGGCAATATTTTGAAGTTGGAATGTCCCTATTGGAAAACGCTTTACATATATTTTAATTACCGAGGTGCATTGATAATTTTTATTGCTTGAAGTGTTTAAAAGATGGATGTCATATATCCCGGCCAGCGCACTGAAGTGAGTGATTCATTAGTTTTGGCAATATTGGACATGGACATTGTTAATATTCATAGAAAACTGCTTCTAGAGTGTTCATGCCAGTGCTCATGAAAATATTGTCAAAACTCACGAATCGGATAAATTCTCAAATTGTAGCCTCTGATCCAGACCGATTTAGCAGAATTTTGTTTTAATTTGGTAACAAATATTCTTGAGGCTCAAATGTTTATACAATATTGATCCACTAATCTTATGACCAATCTCTCAACAAGTCATGACGATCTCGTAATATCAGTTCACGTACCGCTTTTTTGATATTTGGCAAAGCATTTGCTTTTGAAATTGAATTCTGAAAAAACCTCCATAATGCTTCACCACCGAACATCTCATCTAGATCATTGATGTACTCCTGTTGAGATAAATCACGTTGACAAATGTAAAATATTCAAATATAAATTTTTATTTTTAAAAACAATTTTTAAAATTCGCAATGTAGTAGACAGATTTGTTTTAGCAATACTAGGCAACTCCATGAGAAAGCATAAATATAAAGGGTAACCCTCAAACATACATAAGTCTCGAGTTATTGGATGAGGTAATTAAATTATTCATTTTTTATAGGAACCTGAAATTAAGTATAATAATTTTAATCAACTAAGATACATATAATGTGATCTCTAAAATATTATTTGTAAAGCTAGTTTCTTATAACGAATCGGATAGATTTTAAACATATGTATCATCATCATAGGATACAATATTTTCATGAGCATGAAAGCTAAGAAATTTTAAAATCTTCTATTAAGAAGATCTTCCTCTTCGTTGAGATAAAGAAGATCTTTTGTGCTACGTATGAGTTATTATTATCCAATTTTTTGCTTAAAATTATAAGTTTCTTTATAACTATACTATAAATACATAAAGTGTATTTTTAAACTACAATTAAGGTTCTTCTAAAATTGTACTAATAGACTAATCTACTATATTTGAAGCTCTAAACCTAAGATACATAACTAAATAGTAATAACACCACTTTGATTAGGTATTGGTCCATAAAGTTGGCTAAAGGATTAATATTTCTATTAGCTAGGTTTATTAGGTCACCTAGGTAGAAATTTTTAATTTGCAGATACCGAGAATAATCAAGGCTGACATGTTGAATCCTCTCCATCATACGCGTGTACTCTGTTGGTCTATTTTATAAATTACGAGTTTTATACAAAACCTACTAAGAGTATATTTGGAAAATAGCTGAAAGTGCGCTAAAATTTTGCACATAAATAAATTGATTGCAATAGAACAAGTAAGGGACTGCCATATTAACAAATTCTCTTAAGATCCCACAGTTTAAGGATAAAGCCAGTGACTTCTGGATTAAACGATTCCTACAAACTTATTAAAATTTTTCCTGAAAAAAGTTGAATTGGGTTATCCCAATAGTTATATTCAGTTATTGATGTCCTCTGCCAATGTAGATGGATTAGTCTAAGGAGAGTAATTTTAAGCAATCGCCAATGATCCATTTGAAAATCTTTAACTAGTTTAGTGGAGATAACTTTTATAAAGGGCCAATTCAAACCTAAGATCCGTATTAGGTGTGGATTTCGCTAACACCAAAAGTTTTTTATAGTAGGTGGTCTGAACACTCTTTAGCCTAACGCATTACTTCAAACCCCTAACCTGAGATGCATATTAATGAGTCGAGGCAAGAGCAACAGGACTTGCCAGATAATTAGGGGTATTTCATTATATCGACTGCTAAAGAAAATAATTTCCTCGATTACCGTTGACATCATAAGATTAAGTGCATTTGTTGTTTCTAACAAGCTACAGTACTCCAGTTATGTGTCGTAGAGCCTAATTTGGTGTTGCTTGTAACTTTCTGATGTTTTGTTAAAGAAGCAGTGGTCCTTCATACTTGAATGGTGCTACTATTATTTTTTGTTTATATATCATAAATTTATTGTTGAGTTACAGTTTATTGTCTGAAGCCAGTAGCCACTCCAGTTCTTCTGTTCTTTTATTAGCAGCACGCAGTGACACATGGGGGGGCTTGGTGAATCGCATTATAATACAATATGTTGTAATTATATTAATATTAAGATCAATATTAAGTAAGAAGCATCATCAATTTTACCCAGTATCTAAGTTGTTTAGCTTTTTAATATCAATTCCTCCCCATTATTTTATTCTTCTAAAATAATGTGAAAAGTTATTTTCTTTTTCTTTTTATAACGAACCGATTAACTTATCGATATCCACCGATTTTAAAATGTATACAATTACAATCAAAGGCAACAACCAGTTGGTTATAAGCTTTTTCCATCGACCACAAGCACAAACCAACAGAAATCGCTTGAAGTAATCAAGTTTCTTGAGATGACAGCTACTACATTTAACTTCAAGACAGCAAGTGGTTCCCAGTTAACATATACAATAGTATTTTACTCAAGAGAGCTTTCTTTGGCCTCTCTATTGAATATACACAACTACCTACCGACAGACCAAGCGACGGACTGTTAAACAATCTTTTACAGACTATGTGGCCTCTTTATTTTTGATCGGTTAGTAGAGTTTATCGCGTGCACTTTTGAATTAGTTTTTCCAAATAACCAAAATACGCAATGAACATGAAGTAATTCATAAATTTGGCACAAAAATAGAAAGAAAAAAAATACTGTATACTTTCATAAATACTAATCAAGTTTCCATTCAATTTTTCACGACACTCATAAAAAAATATTGCATTCAAAATTTATATTCACATACATACTTGTTATACACCCCTGCTCAAAATAATAGTTACACAAGAAGACTTTTTATTCTTATTGATTTATCGTATGCTATTGCTGACAAAATAATATGTGTGATTCCCAAAATTATTGGGAATTTCTGCTTTGTATGAAATATAATAGTTTTAAAGTAGATTTTTTTTTTTTAGTTCTTACAGTTTTTATTGAACAGTGTTAAATTTTGCCTTAATTAACTTTAAAATGGTGAAGTTTGATTAAATGATTTACTATTTAAATGGGCCAAAAGTCACACTGCACAGATGTGGTTAGTTAGTTTCGAACCAAAGAGGAAGGAAGGAAAATCATTTCGTGACATTCACCAATTGATGGTGCGAACATATAATTTTGTTAGAAAACCCTAAAATGGAACTCGAGGAAGGCCTTAAATATACTAATGTAAATCTTAATCGTTGCATTGTGATTATTTGTTAAAAGAACCCATTTAAGACGTCAGAGATAATATCAGTAAATGGAAACTTAGTTTGTGCCCATACATGTCGCCAAGCTACCAGGATCATTAGACAAAAAAGTTCCCTTGGTGTGAAAAAACAATTTGAACATGAGGTTAAGTTTTGCAAGGAAACACGAAAACTGGGTTAGACCACATGATGAGAAAAAGTGAAGAAATATTTTATGAAGCGATGAAACAAAATCAAAATCAGTTAAGAAACGATTCAAAAACGAATGTACGCCGTACAAATGGCCAAAAATTTGACGACCGTTTCATGAAAAATAAACGTGTAAAGCTCGGAGATGTAAACGCTATGGTTTGGAGATGCTTTTCTTCATATGAAGTCTAACCATATGAGAGCAGCAAAGTGCAAAGATATTGTGGAAAATACAATGCTACTCTATGCTGAGGATTTATCAGCAAGATAACGATCCAAAGCATACGGAAACTTAAAAATGAAAATGGCGAAAAAAAACGTTCAATAATAAAGAACAATTAAGGGAATATGTTAAAAATATAAGGTATGAGACACCCGGACTTAGATTATTAGTAACCCCAGGAGAGAAGATATATCTAAAATATCTTTTTATCACATGTTTCATGTTTATATATTTCCTGTAATACTACAAGTGTAACTATTTTTTTTTTTTTTTTTGAGCATTCTAATTTGCGCCTTAAAATGTTTTTCGATCACAGATTCTTTTTTATATTTATCTTATAATTAAGTTTATTTTTCTTTCTTTATAAAGTACAAATGTTGTACATCCAGTGAAGTCAGTGAAGTAATGTGCATGTGGTTTTTTTTTTATGAAAATATTGAAAAACACCATTATTTGCTATGTTAAAGTTGAAAGTGTGCTTTGTAACTATTATTTTGAACAGGGATGTATATACTTACGTACGTATACTTATTCGATATGAATCCAAATTTTTGTCAATTTGGTTGTCTGATGTTTAATTATAAGTAAGTAACTTTTGTACTTAAAATGTGATTCATTTTAGATAAGCTGATTTTGTAAAATATATAAATGAATCTATGGTAGTTTTGGTATAGTTCTAGAACTGCGTTACTTAAGACCTTCAGATTAGTATTAATAAAAATATTGAATAAACAACGTATATAGATGTAAAGTTAGTGACAAAATTGTTTCAAGACCCACAAAATTCTGTAGACCTTAGTTTAGGAATCATTTTCTAGAAAATGTTATTGTAAATTTTTAACTAACATTTCATTTTTCGATTCATTATAGTGTTTGTTTATATTGAGTGCTTCAAATATAAACATAAATTTGTACATTATTACTACTCATATCCAAACTATGGAATATGATATTGAGGTTTTATTGAAAGTGTTAATAAATTCTGCACATACTTGGTACAATATATTTTTGAATGTACCAATAGATCAATTTTATCTAATTTCAACCAAACTGGGCAAACAGCCACTAGTACTGTCAGATTGCATCATTTGACGCAAGGCGATTTGGAAATTATGGTATATGTATGTTCACAAATGCAATGAACTCACTTGCTAACTCACTCACCTGTTGATTTGTTCAGTCGGCCGGTTAGTCGATTGGTCGGTAAGACGGTTGGTCGGTTGATCGGTTGATCGTTACCTATGTTGCTTAGTAGTCTTTTAGTCTTAGTAGTCGTTAGTGGATGTCTGTTTGTCTAGTGTTGGTTGTTTCTATTTAGTTACTTTGACTTGATTTGGCTACATCGTTGGCATGTCCAGTTAGCGTGCTTTTCGCACTCATCGAATCGGCGCTATTCGATAATTGTATAGGGAGGGTGGGCCGAAGGCGCTTGGAGCTTGAAGCAACTTTTGATTATGGCGCTTTCCTCCTTCATGACTTGTTTAGCTTCATAAAGTTACAAACATTTATTCGTTTGTTCATAAATATGCATGTTACCTAGTTCGATTGCACATATGTATGTATATAAGTAAGTATGTACCATATAATATTTGCGAATCGATGGCTGACAAATGGACGACGAACGCTTGATCAAACGATCTACTTGGCTAACGTTAGCAATTGTGTCATGCCAAGTGACACGATGTTGCAATGCATTCCATCAACCTTGGTTCACACTTTAGGAAAGCATTGTGCATACGAGTACACATGCTATATACTAAGTATCGTATAATATATCTACAATATCTAAACAACTTCGTATCATTGATTTTCCACTGTGGCATTTGCTAATTTAAAACGCAATTGTGTTACGCACCTGATATGTGTTTTTTTTTATTTTTTCTGTTTTGTTTTTGTTTCCTGTACAATTCATGCCACAAAACTTGTTGCAAATCGGATATAGACAGATATAAACGCATCATTCCCATTGCATGTGAGTGCATGTGAAGAGGAGATTATGGAAAATCTTTAAATCTTTAGTGAGCGTAAATAGTAAATGACCGGAAATAAATCGTAAACAATTTGATTTGAAATTTATTAAAAACATAAAATAAAAAATTGGAAGAAATACGTGAGCGTTAAGTTAAACAGGATTTATTGTGAAGAGTCAATAAAATCTAATACATAACTTCAGGTTCATTCAAATTCAATGAACTACAATGAACTGATTATGTTAAAGAATTGTTACATATACAATATAACAACATAACCATAATGAACTCTTTAATTGGAAAACTGAAAATATTATTTCCTCATATGTAGATCGTCCATAGCCTTTCATTTTCAATAATACTTGTGATTCAAAATCTGTATAATAACAATAAATGTTACTATATATTGGGAAATTACAGCATGAAATTTTAAATTTGATTCATTTGTTTTAGCATTCTTCCCAGGACAAATGATTTCAAAGACTATCTGACTGAACTGTCTGAACAATAAAAAAGTCAATTTTATTTTATCCAAAATACCACCCATGGACTTTTGCTATTTTTTAACTATCATCACTTAACATCATCATCTTTGGCTCTCTCACCTCTTTGTGAGCACATGGGATCTCCATATGACCCAGTCCGTTATTGTTTCGTCAACATTTTGGAATTCTATCCGAGGCTGTTGTTAGCCCAATACCACTTAGGCCGATTTTCAGCCGCGCAAGTTCATACCGCCCATACTCGGTCAGGTAGGTGAGATAAGGGTTTGAATCACTATGTTCGTATCACTATCCCATTAGCATCTATAGAACTCTAGAAGTCATAAATTGCCTATTTTTGAAAAAGAAAACATATCCTAATGAGATTGAAATGAATTATAGCTCAACAAAAATCAATGATATTCAATTGATGGACAGCTGTATTTAAAGTTTTTAAAGTGAAAACATTTTTAAAAAGGCTTCAATATCAATGTTTAAAAATAAATAAATTTTCTTTATAACTAGCTGTATACGTCAACGCTTTGCTGTGGCTCAGGCTCGTCAAAACTTATAGAAATTATGTCCTTTCATGCTTTGTCCAGTCTATATGTTCTGTCATTAAGGAATGATTTAAATTTTATATTTAGAACACACACATAATGTGATGAACAACATATAGCGGAAAATTTTAGGATACTACAACAGATGGCATTATATACAGTATTAAAATTTATTTTTCTATTGTATATATGTGTCAGGTTAATAATAGTAAGTATATATTTATATAAAACAAAAATCCTGCAACACAATCCTAATCGACTGCAACGTTGTGTGAAAATTTCAAAGCAATAGATAAAGTAGTTTACTAGTTCTGAGGTCATGAACATACGAATATTTACATTTTTATTTATATAGATATATAGATGGAAATTATTTTACAATGCAATAAAATCTATTGCCATTGACCTAGCCGTAGATTAGGAATGTAAAACCAGATGGTGGCCTTGCGTGGAAAGGGTTTAATAAATGTACCACCCATTAAAGAACTACTTTGTGAGCATTGTTAAATGTTTCCTAAATATTTTATGTTATTAAAACAAATTTGTTCCTCTGGCAAATATAAAAATGTACCTAGTATAAATAGGGGAAATAGGGAAAATCAACTCTTCAACATCACCTCGATCGCCGTTCAATATGGCCAAGCGAAAGCAAAGATCTGTTGCAGCATGTTAGCCCAATAATTGAGGACTCATTGAAATGGCTTTATGAAAGAGACGCCGTGAGACATTCGAAGCCATTCAATAATGTACTCAAGTGAAGCCTGTACTCATTCCAAACATTATAATATTTTCAAAATCACCATTAAAAAACATGATATTACTTTTTACCCATTGCAATTTCATCATGAATTCCCAGGTTGACAGGTTTGAGTCCGAAGACTTAAGAAACCCAGGTAACCAAGACGATAGTCAAATGTAACCAATGCACAATCTTTATTTTTGAAGAAATCAAGATCACATTTTGCTTCGTCCGGTTGGA
Organism: Amiota albilabris; assembly: GCA_037040105.1. Taxonomy (NCBI): domain Eukaryota; kingdom Metazoa; phylum Arthropoda; class Insecta; order Diptera; family Drosophilidae; genus Amiota; species Amiota albilabris. The sequence goes on along the minus strand of JBANCV010000071.1, from coordinate 5,508 downwards.
AGGAACCACCAAAACTAAAGACCAATATAGACAATATGTTAGCTTTGAGCGTAATGCTATGGAAAAGAAAAAAACCCAAATCTCTCTACTTCTCTAATAACAAAAATAACTACAACAAATTTGGAATAAATATTCAAAGAGAGGCAATACTCTGAGCCTTTAATTTTCCCTCCCAGTTGCCCAGTTTTGTGCAGTCTAAGCAATGATCCCAAGGATCTGGTGGTTTCGGCGCCATAAAACGCAATTTCTTTATACATAGATGGCTTTGCATACGCTATAACCTCAAAACGAAAATAATGTTTACCTTAAATTATAACATCTATTGCACTAGCAACATCTGCTTCTGGTAGCATAATTTTATATTCTGTAACCGAAAGTTTCATCCAGATATACACACTTATGTTGAATTGATTTAGTAAAAAATGTTAGATAGATTGATTATACTTATTTTTTAAGAAAACAATATATATATACCTATATATTGTATATTGAATGTTAATACTTACTAAGTAGATTAAATTGGTATTACAATAATAAAGTTTAAGTCGCTTGTAGAGTGCATTCAATGAAATCAACTTTTTAAAATCAAGTCTCATTTTGTCAAAATTATCTTTATAAATTTTATTTATAATTTTGATTTACCGGATTTTTAACTAATACCTGATGGTTCACAAGAACCTTTTTCACATTTGATAAAGATACACAAAAAAATATAAAAAAAAAATCAATGAATTTCCTTTTCCAGTAATAATTTCTTTGTCCCTTGTGACCCACTGTTTCCTAAATTCAATCCAAAAAAAAACAAATACATATTTAGGATAAACAAGATTTTGTTGATTTTGATCAAATCTTATTATTTAAAAAGGAGCAATAGATACGTTGGACTAAAGGGTGTTTCAAAAATAAAAAGTTGTGTTTTCGTTTCTAGCTCGAGTATCGCTTTTTAAGCGATATATATATTTATCAATATTTATATATCTTAGTTATCAATGTCAATGTAATAGATTAAGTTATATCGCTACTAATATTTATTGTTATACCAAAACCTATTGTAAAAGTCAATCTCATAGTTCCTTATTTATTAAACTATGGCAATTGGTTAAGGCCTGAGTTCGTATTACCTATTAGACCTTTATAGTAACCTTAAATTAGAGATGTGATGCAATCCTTTATTTATTAAGATTTTATATAATTTTTTTTATTTCTATTACTTATTTACTTATGTCTAAATTATTTCTGAAAATTCTACCTTATGTATGTTACAATACTAGGTGTAGCAGTATTGGTTTGTATAATATTTATAATGTTAAAAAACATGTATAACTTGTTCTCAATTCAAATAGTTGCTCTGGTTGTTGACAATGTACTACTCTGTCTAAGACGTTTATTTTATTGTTTACCAATTACACCATTATCACAACCACTAAGACATCCACCACCACCATCATCACTAATACTAACATACTTAGACAACACAAGACCAGACTAGACTAGACTAGACTAGACTAGACTGCACTATGTCTATGTCCAAATGCCTTAACTTTACCAATACCTTTTCCTTTCATCGCATAGTTTTGAACAAGTCAAGCACTACTGCCTCTGCCTCTTAAACATTAACACCATCGATTCCACTTTACTCATTCACTCACTCACCACTCGCTTGGTCGGTTACTCGCTCAGGAACCGCTACCATTAATTTTACCTTTTTTTCTTGTTGTCTTTAGCAATGGCAACTGAGGCTGCACATTAAAGCGTTGGTCTGTGGTCCGCCCGGACTAAGCTTGCTATACCTTTTGCAAATTATATGGAATGGTTTTACAACTTTGTCGTGATGTTTGTAATGCATTAAATGAGACATCGGGAACATAGAGAACTCCAAGTTCTAGCCCTTAAACTTCTGTAGTTCATGGTCCATTTTAAAGATCATATTTTTTGGGGGACCCTATGCATAGTTATATGTCGTTTAAAATTAATATATCTACTTCAAAAACCTTATTGAATAGACATGGAGATTCCTTATTGATGATCTATGTGTCCCATCCATTATGATATGATATATAATAGAATTTTAAGATTATTACGACAAACACTAGATTTTGTAATACTATTTCCTTATGTTTATGGTTAATGAATGACAGGTATAATATTCATTGGTGTGAACCGAATGTTTTACGCCTATGTTTGGCCGATTGCAGGCGTTCTCTCGGTGTCCGTCATTCACTTGTTGCTCGCTCTTTCATCCATTGAAGATTGCGACATTACTTATACATATTACATACATATGTGCATGTGTAAATACTGTATTTGTTTTTGTATGTGTGAGTGTATAAGTGTTTTGTATTTAAAAATGCATCCGTTGGATACGATTTCAAATGCGAAAGATACAAAAATGCAATGCAAAAATCAAAACCAAGTTTTCTTCCTACTTCTTTACTTCTTTGTATCTTAACTTTGGTTCAACAGCAACAAAAAAAAAGTTGCTACTGAACAGCTAAAGTCAGGGTTTCTTAAACTTATTCGCTTACGCAGCACTTTTAAAATTGAAACGTCCAAATCGTATTTTTCACTGATCTAAAACCAGAAGGAAGGTTATCTTCGAATATCACACATCCCATAGAAAATGTTTTTTGCCTACGCCTAAGCATACAGAAATATTACATTATGGATTTGACTTCTTTTTAGGGTAGAATCAGTATATACCTATACAATACATTGACCGCAATACTTGTATGGGAGCGCGATCCAGTAATACTTGGAACTTGAATAAGGATCTTACATAATTGATAAATATTGATTATGACATTAATAGTATCTAAATTTCAGATTGTTCACACTAGAAACAAAAATGTTTAAACATAAGCTTGTATGTGAGGTGCCTCTCCTAGCGAGCTGATAGGGCTAATTCAGACAATTTTCTGCAGCGTCTTATGAGAAAAAATCACTGTCCAGCTTTCTATCTCAAAAACTGAGCGACTAGTTTGCAAACATACAAACGAATAGAAGGTCAGACGAACATGCTAAATAAACTCGTCGAGCTGATCTAGAATATATAGGTATATGTATTTTATTGTGTGTCTGATGCCTTTTTCTGTGTGGGATTAATTTTTTGAAAAACTTGTAATTCTATTCACTGCATGAAGAGTATAAAAATATACCCCCAGAAAATTAACATTGTTATATAACATATCTAAACAACAGTTATACGTATAACTGAACTATCAAGTCTCTTGATCATCCAAGGCCATACCCCCAAAATTACTTTACCTCACACATCAACAATTATTATTCTTATTACAATTCAAACACCATTATCACTATCGAACACATGCTTCTATATTAAATCAGTTCATGTCTTTCCGAAAATTCTACACTCACATATAAAATCAAGATCTATTGAATTTACTCATGTAGATATATATATCCCACCAGAAAAATTTTATCAAAATTAAGAGTTTTCTTATAACAATCAACTTTGTCCATTTTCTTCAATATGTACGTATTACTCTTCTATAACTTGGATAATTAATCAAATTATTATAAAACAAAAGTGCTATGAAGGATTTTCGGAGCCAAATTGTTTGTCAGAAATTTAGTCATTCACCGAGAATTGCACACATCACAACAACCGCAGGAGAGGAGATTATTAGACTCAGGTAATAGACACTGATACTGCAGGATCTAGAATGAATTTATAAGTTTATATTTTAGAACTTGGTATTACAAATGTTCAGCACTAAGACCACAGCGAAACACAATTTAAGAAACTCTGGCTTAAGTTGGTGGTGTTGCTGTTGCTGTTGCTGCTGTTGACTTCTTTGCGCCTTTGTTATTTTTCCCCATTTTTTTATCTTTCTGTTAATGTTTTTTTTTTTTTGTGTTTTTTTTTATTGTTGACTTTGCTGGTTGTTTTTGTTGTTATTGGTTGCTTTTTGTTGCTTACTTTTTGAAACTTTTGCGGATTTTACTCATTTCTTGCATTTTGTTGTAAACTTTGAATGCTTTGAAAATCGGTGGCGCTTGATCAGTTGCGGTTTTTACTTTCATCGTTGCAGTTCGGTATTATTTTGTTTTCGGGGCGCCCATCATAGTGTTATCTTCAAATCTTCAATCATCTTTTACAAATAATATAAACATAATTTATATATATATATATATTTTTTTTTTTTTTTTTTTTTTTTTTTTAACAAAAAGATTTATTTGTTTATTGTTTAATACTGTGTAAATAAATAACTTTCGTGTTGTGAGAATAATGTTTTATCATAAGCAACAGGAGTTTTTGCTTTAAATTCGTTAAATCGGTAAATAAACATCTTTAAAAAACAAATACAATATTTTTTTTTACTAATAACAACCATAAACAAATACAAATTGTGTTGATGTCCATAATGAAATCTTTCTTGAAATAATATCATTTCATAATATGTCTAAGATTTCTGTGAGGATATTTCCAGTGATATAGATTGCCTTCTTGCCATCTATAGTCTTGAATGCAACTTCAAAGTAATACTTCCAGTTGATGCTTGTGTTAACAGATGGTTCCAATCTGACGCTGAGAAACACTTTCGATTTAGAAGTTCCAATATATTTTTTGTTAGAACATCTTAAAGTCCCAAAGAAAGGCCTTTAATCCACAGATTTTTGTTGAAGTTTACGAGTCTAATAACACATGGCAAGATATAATCCTTATAGAGTGTTCTTGTTTCCTTCTTTTTTTTTTTTTTTTTTTAAATATATCCAAATTTCCATTTAAAGAATTGTTAAAAATTGCATAATATAAAAGAAAAACCACAATAAAAAATATAAAAAAAAATATTGGAAAAATAAAAAAAACACATTTACAAACCGTGTCAAGTCGAGAAACAACACGCCCCACACTCTACTCTATACTCCATTCCATTCCATTCCATTCAATTCCATTTCACTCTACTCTACTGGAACATTAGTTGAGTCATTGCTCCTCTTACTCCTCCAGTACACTCCAAAACTCGCCGGATAACATGATTTTCATAATATTCAACTAAACTTAGTTTCAAGACTTGAAACACGGATATTATATAACAAACGAAACAACTATGTAGCATTGGACAGAGTCCAAGAGTCATTCAACAAAAACAACTGCAACAAGTATCTGAAAACCTAACACGTTTTACCAGGAAAATTAACAATTTTCCATTAGCAGTTTTTGTTGATTTTCCACTGTTTTGACGCCGTCTCCATCGCCTGCTTCTCTGTAACCCAAACTACATAAGTAAAATGAATGAATGAGCAAAAATTGTAAACAAATAAAAGAAAAACAACAATAAAATTTAATAAGAAAGAAAAATCAATAAATTATGACAAAGTCCCATTGAATCAATGTAATTATACATAAGTTCATACATACGAGTATATACAAGGTGTGTGTTAAAAGTTTCCGAACTTTTCTGGCAGCGCATTTTCTGGTGCCGCCATCTTTGTGTGAGTATATGCGTTTGAAAGATACATTATTCACCGATTTTCCCTCCAAAT